>JAANSO010000074.1:0-84788 GCA_036507315.1 Lepidocyrtus fimetarius | reverse complement strand
GAACAAGATATCTTGTACAAAGTTCTTGTGAATAAGGTGCAAATATTTAGGATATTAGAATCTAGATTCCCGATGCGACAGAATCGGGCGACTCTCTAGTATCTATATATACTCATTATCAGTAAAATATAGCTTTAAAACTGTAGTATTCAGAGATTGTTTACTTCACACCTGAACACTGATTTCATATTGACTACAAGCATGTGAAATGATTGAATTAATAATTTTCTGAAGGTTGCGGTTTGATCTACTTGATAAGGATTGATACTTCATACTTCAAAGCCCTTAGATGTCACAGTACTGTGATCCTATACATGATGATTCTTGACTGGGATTGATTGGAGTTATAAAAGAGAGTGAAATGTAAGCCTAAATTACCCATGGAAGATGAACACTAAATTGCATTACGTCCTCTTGCATATTGGCTGTTTCTTTGTTTAAAATCAAAAAGAAAAGGGGAGGATATAGGAAGCTGTCTTATTGATGTTTACTAGGAATCGGTTCCTTTTAAATGTAGACTCAGAAATATACAATTACCACAAGAGAAAATGAATGGACAAAATGAAGTTGATATGATGATGATTAGATGAATAGAAGTGTATGAAAGGAGGGTCTAAACTAATAAAAGAAATAAAATTGAATTTTTCAGCGTTGCTTTGTTCCCCAAAACTTCGTTATCCAACTGTCTTTTCATTTTCTATCAATATAACATGTTCTGTAGTTTCCATTCTTTATGCTTATTTATTAAGTTGTCTCGCCTTCACAATCTCTATTGTAAGGTTTTAGTATTTCGGGCAAGTCAATGGTTTTCATATACATAGTACTAAAATCAGCTACTTGTGCTTAATAATCTTGCAATAAAATTTGGTATCTAAATACTAAAAGCTCTTGTATTATACACATAGACCTATCCCAAAAAGAAACACTAGCGATATGTAACGGTTGCACCATCATAATTTTTATTCCATTCTTTAACAAAATTAGTTTTATTTGTGAAAAGAACAGATTGGAGGTATTAGCTCCTTGTGCATGGTCTCTCGTTTCTCTAAAATAAACTTTTAGTAAAGTGCGCCTAAAAGGTAAAACGACATCCAAAGTCAACTAGATTTGTTCTGTGTAACTTTTGCTAGTTCCTATTTGTATTGACTATTTATTACTATTGCAAAAAAAGAAGCTAAGGTACCACTCGACTCATTTTCTTGTGCTTTTCCAAGTTCTACGCTATACGAATCCTTCTCCATGTTGTTTCCAAAGAAAAAATAAATAACTTGCGACTTTCAAGGGAATACAAAGACATTTGTGTACCATACTACTAAAATTAATTTTTAAAATGTCATTATGTATATGCCTTACTGGTACACCAAAATACTCGAAAGTTTATTTTCATAATATGACAACACGAACTGATTATTTGTACAATATACGATGCTCAAGTTTACGAATTGTTAGAGATATCAAGACAAAGAATGACCAAAGAACTGCTGCTCTTCCGTCGATTTGAAGCATGTATGGGGTCTACAATAAAAGCTAGTTGTAGTTTTCTTCATTAATTATTCTTCCATATTTTTGCATGACTTCACTTTGCGCACACAAGAAAACTCAACTGATGATAAAGTTTTGTCAATTTTTGGTCTATGGGGAGTGCTCTTTTTAATATTTATTTATAACCTTATATGATACATAGGACGTAATTGATAAAAAGGAAGCTGTTATAAACAAATAATAGCTAGCGTTGACCAAAACGTTTACATCAAAACAGTATTGCATTCGCTTTCTATTCTAAACAAATTATATTGGCAGTTACCACAAATCATTTCTTTATTTTTTATTTTACCAAAAAAAGATGAAATACGTACTAAAAATATAAAGAAATGTATTATAATATAAAGTAGTGTTTAAATACCTAGGCCAAGAAAAAAGGGAGATTCGACAAAAAATATAAAGAAACTGGATTTTTAAAAATTCTTTATCAAAGTGCTTATGCGTTTTCATCAATTTCAATTGTTCGGGTTAAGTCCGACCAATTTGTAAAAAAAACTATTGATTTCTACAAACTTCAAAAGATTTCCCATTAACTTAATGCGATTCAAAATATATTAATTGAAACTCGTGTACAACACACAACATAAAAAATCTGTCGTATAGAATTTTAGTATCGATATTTAGTAGAATAATCCTTCGGAGAGACTACCAAACCCCGACCTTTCCTTGCTCCTCTGTAAACAGTTTCCAAAATATCGATCATTTCCTGTTTATCTTCCAAAGCCCAGTTGATCTTGTTGTTGTTACCAGTCCCCAAATCAATCATGATGTGTTTGTTTCTAAAGAAAAACATTATCGTGCATGGATCGTACAATTCATACCTACAATAAAAAATACAATTGAATACAATTAAAATTTTAACTTTGCTTACAATTACTTTTATATTCAGCTATATTTAATCTTGAATCGCTTACATTTTATTAAAATCTGGAACTTCCGAAATGTCCACGAGATAAAATACTGCAAAATTCTTTACTTTCTCAGCAATCCCATACAGAACTTCGTCCATTTTCATACAAGAAGGATCCCAATCATGACCAAACCGTATAACCTGTTTAAAAAATTAAAAATTTAATTAATCTGACAAATTTAACTCTTCAAAGACAAATTATTTAACTAATTAATGAAACTATTGAAACTTACCACAACTCGGTCCTCTTCACTTAAAATTGCCTGGTCCACTTGCCACCCATTGTGGAGATGAGGTAACATGTACGACATTTTGAACCTTTTTAAATTTCAACCGTATTAAGAAACCTAATTAACAAATTTTTAATTAACTTTAAATTTTAAAAGCACTTGCAAAAAACAAAAAGTCAGCTGCTTGCAACAGAGAACAGACAGAAAGTAAACACAATAGAACTCTCTCGTACGTTTTGTTTGTTTTTAATTAGCAATTGAAACTATGTACACCTAAATTATCACTTTGCCCCAAATGGAATGGTACATTTGGTGGGAATGGAAGATTCTCCATAAACCCAGAGAAGGAGTGAGATGAGTAAGATTTTTGTGTAAATTTGTACTTGATTTGAAGCTGCTTTTGAATTCTAGCTTTTTCACGTGGATTTCAAGTGAAGTATAACAGCGTAAAACTGACTTCAAATTTAATTAAAAATTAATTAAAGTTAACTATTTAATTGCGGTGGTATAAAGTGCAGTAAAATTTGCTTGTGAAATAATTTAATCTTCAAAATCTGTTAAAACACTATAAGGGCTTTAAAGCAATAATTAATTTGATTTTGTTTTCTGATAACTGCTCATTAAACTTGTTTTAATTGTTAATTATCCTGTGGAAAAAAATGCCTCGAGATCCGGAGCAATTCGATGGGATTTTGTTGGCTATGGCCCAACAACATGAGGGTGGGGTTCAAGAGGTACGAACAGACATTAAAATATTACATAGATAACGAACCAAGTATTTAATTGTTACTGTTTTTCTTTCTGGTTTTGCAGTTATTAGAAACTATTTTCAGTTTCTTAGCCCGAAAGACGGATTTTTATACTGGTGCGTCAGTTGCAACTGCCAAGAAGGTAACTCATTTGGGATTTTGGCTTTTATTCATTAGAAACTGTCGTGTTATTTTGATTTTTAATTGTATATCTGTCTGCATTTCAGATGGTTATTGACAAGTTCGAAAAGTTTCAAGGAGATGCTGTTGAAGCTGAAAAGAAGAAGAAACGGGAAATGGAGGAAGCAGATAGGAAACGCCAAGCTCGAGCAGAAAAGGAACGTCAGCAGTTAGAAAAGGAAGCTAAAGAAGCTCAAAATCAACTATTGGAAGCCTCCTCTATTCAAGAACTTACGGAAGAGGAAGCTGAAAAACTTGAAAAGGAATTGGATGCAAAGAAAGCCAAACCAAATGTACAAGAAAATGGGAGTGGTGATGGCCCGGTGAAGGTGAACATTGAAGAAAAATCTAAGGATGAAGATGATGAGGAAGACGAACAAGGTACTAAAACCTTTTGGTTATATATTTTCGTTATGTATTTTGTTCATTTTTGTTCATATTTTGATTTTTTTTTTGTTTTCTATTCCTTTCAGATAAAGGAAAGCTTAAGCCTAATGCAGGAAATGGATGCGATCTTCCAAATTATAGATGGACTCAGACTTTGCAAGAAATTGAGGTATGCATGTTTGTATTTGTCTTGTTCTAGTGTAAAATTAACTACTTCCCATGGTAAACTTCTTCGGTGGTAAAGAAATATTGATCGATTTGTTGCAGCTCCGTATCCCGATTAAATTTCCAATAAAGTCAGGCGATGTAGTATTTGATATTAAGAAGCGCCACTTAAAAGTCGGACTGAAGAATCAACCTCCCATTATTGACGCTGACACCTATAACGAAATAAAAGTTGAAGAATCTACCTGGGTCCTTGAAGATCGGAAAGTCATATTTATCACGTTGGAAAAAGTAAACAAGATGGAATGGTGGACTAGACTTGTTGTCACTGATCCTGAAATTAACACAAAGAAAGTAAATCCAGAACCCAGCAAACTTGGGGATTTGGATGGGGAAACCAGATCTATGGTAGAAAAGATGATGTATGACCAAAGACAAAAGGAAATGGGGTTGCCGACTTCAGAAGAACAAAAGAAGCAGGATATGCTGAAGAAATTTATGGAAGCGCACCCGGAAATGGACTTTTCCAAATGCAAGTTTAACTGAAATGCGAGTGAACTAACCATTAAGTCTTTGATGCAATTTGCAACTACATTTTTACACATTCTGATTACAATTAAGTACACAAAAGCTAAGGTACGCATTGTTGTTATTTTTCATTTCTATTACATATATTATGCCTTCTTGATAAGTCTTTAATGAACAGTATGAAACATTTATTCTCAACAAAAAATGAAAAAATAAAACTCAAGCAATAAACTTTTAAAATCATTGGAAGATACATGATACATTACAGAATATTATTTGAGTCGAATTTAACTGCTTGCTGGTTTTCATCCGTTCTTGAAAAGTAATAATATTGCACAATGTTAAGAATGGAAGTTTGGATTCATTTTATTTTTAGCAAAGTAATTTTGTACGCTCTGCACCATTTGAATGAGAAACCCAGAAAATATTAGAACGAATTATGTTTAAAGTTTATATTTTTATTGGAAAATGTACTCATACAAATTGTTACTTAACTTAAAACTTAAAATCCTATTTTTATTAGTTTTTTATTTTTATTTGCAAAATTTGTTGTTTCGGTTGTAAAAGCGTCTTCTTATCTATTACATAGTAGTAGCCTTTTCATATTGTGGATAAACAATACATTCATGACACAAAGAGGAAAACAAAAGTTGAACAAACACTGAACTTAATCTTAGAAAGGTACGAATTTTATAGCATATATTTGTATTTAATAGGTCGGATATGTCCTAATCAATTATGGATAAGCACATAACATTTTTGCATGCAGTGCAAATGTCTTTAAATAAATGATATCATTAGAGTAAAATAATATTTTCTGATTTGTCGGTTAGGTATAAATCTCGTGCATGTTTTAAAATCAATTATAAAAATGACCAATACGGAGCATTTATTTCTTTGCTGCTAGAAGATTGGTATTGATAATAGTCACTCACATTTACAAAAATATTTTATTCAAAGATATTTTTGCATCACACAACACAACATCATCATCATGTAATTGTCGTATCATAAATCGTATCAAATTTGATAAGTGTGCATAAGTAATTTACACATTCCTCGCAACTTTTTTATTTTTATATAACAAGAAAAATATATGAAAAAGGTTGATTATTGACTTTGACTACTTGTGGTTAATTTGAGTCTTTGTAATTCTTGTTGAAGCTGCTGTTATATAGTCGTTGATGTGCAAATTGCACTCATCATTATCATCGTTGTATAATAATAATAAAAACCAATGGCCCTTCTACCCAGTGCTTCACATTTTTACTATCGAGATAATATGTTTTTCACTTGATTATTTTGTCTCGCTCCTTTGCTTGATTTGATTTGGAAAAAAGTATGAATGAATGCAAACTTTTTATGAATTGTAGCATTTTGGTAATGATTAGATGACTCTGATCTGGTATAATAATGGTAAAAACAATTGTATAAAGTAGGTACAATTTATTTTATATGATTGAATAATAATGTAGTATTTTAGCATTTTCTTATCCTCCCCTCCTTGTTGACTTCTATTTGGCTGCCTGTCTTTTACTAAAAGCGACTTGGTTTTTGCTCTTGTACTTGGTTTGTATCATTACGAACTTGATGCCAGACGAGATGACTGTTATGGTGAGGCTTTATTTTTCGCAAAATGTTACTTAATCATAAAAAGTATTAAATATGAAAGGAAGAAAAGGTACTTTATCTTGTTCTGAAACGTTTTGTTGGTCAAGACGGTAAACAAAGACCACATCATATAATGTATTCTCGTTTTGTCTGTTTGAGAAGAGGATTGATTAATGATGCGAAAATCAAATGATGGTGGTGTGTATGGTTTGGTGAGTGATTTCAAGAAAATGCAATTTTTTTTGGTAAAAATGGAGATTTAAGGGATAAAATGGAATATTCGAGTAGGACTTGAATTAGGATTTGTGTAAGCGTAGGATCTGATAAGGGGATTTTTTTATATTAAATAACTTAAAAGGGTAAGATAGAAAACATTTAGTCAGGAATGCTCCCATTGGTCATTGCAATTATCTGGTTGTGAAATAATCGTTAAATTATGGTGAATTGCTAAAAATTAATACAGTAGCTATGTGGTAAAACCCCCAAAAATTTGTAAAAGATCCGGCTTCTCCTTCATCAAATTGTTGCAATGGTCTATATTGATGGAATCCTTATTCTTACGTAGGCATCATGTCCATCGTGTCCATCATGCCCCGTTCTGTATGAGAAATCCAAGAAAAATTAATCAAAATCTTTAAATAACAAAAAATTATCTGCAAACGTGTACTAACTTTTCATAAGGATGAGTGTAATTATTAATCCAATTGTGACCATTAAAGAGAACGTTGACACGACCAAGGCAATTTTATGACTGGAGCAAAATTTGACCATGCGTCGTTTCTTAACTTGCGTGTTGTACTGCCCGTTAAGAGTGAATCCTCCTGTAATTTATAAAAAAAATATAGGTTATTAATACACCTTACGATTAGTCAAATGCAAATGGTTACTTTGTAAATAAGTCCAGTAAGGATTAGCTACATACTTTTCTAGTTACGGTTAAAATTATGAGTTTCACATAAGAATATTTGCAATCTTGTTTTAAAGTACATCGATCAATTGTTAGAATAATGCTGATGCTAGCCAAGAAGAATCTTCTATGTGCTTGCCAAACAACCGCGTTTTTTATCTGCTATGCTAACCCAACTCAAAGGAATAAGTTTAAAATTTTCTTTTCATGACAAACAAGCCCCAATGTCACTCATGATGAAAATCAGTTAATAAGTAACCATTCATATAGCTTGTCCACAACCACTGTTCATTTCATCGTCGACGTTTTGACTTTATTGCTATTATTGTTACATCATTAACACATCACTGTCACTGGTTTTCTACTTGTTTACATGAAAAAATTGGTAAAAATTATACAAATCAAAAATGTGGCTAAAGTGAAATTTGTAGCTGAATCGCTGGCACATAATGAAAATTCTCTTGACAATAAATGACGTAGGTGGTCAGTGATCAACAGTATGTAAACTTCACCAAACGTGCAGCTAGTTCCCATTATTATACAGCACGGGCGATGACAATGACAATAACGGCCAAAAAATCTAATAAATATATGCAATTGTTGCAACCGTTGCAAATTACTTCTTTTTATACTTTCGCATAACAATTTGGCAAAATTTTCTTTGACATGTTCATTTTTGCATAACAATTTGTGCTAGCACTTTTTACTGTTTTGTGCGAAATGAGAATTACCTTGAAACTTTTGTCGCTGTCGTCTTAATAATATCTTTATGTTGTAATCACGTGAAGAAATCTGTCCTTAAAATGTCTAACAGTTTTCTAAATTGTGGCGAATAATTTTCTTTTAAAAAAGGAAATAAATAAGTTGCATTGTGCAAGTTTCAACAGAGTCAATAATGGACAAATGATAACTAACTAATCATGGTAATCAAAATATTTTGATTTTTTATCTAACCAGACAAAACCATATCAATGGCAAATGAAAAGGAAGTTGCTTTTTAAATTCCAAGATGGAATTGTGATTATCTTTGCCTTTATGGTTATCGGTGGTTAATTGTCACCTTCCATTTGATTTTTGACTGTTCCGGTTGTGTTATGATGTCAACTTCATTAACGAAAATCAGAATTAAAATCTGACTCATGCAAAATAATATGTTTCCTCATTTAAAAATCTTGGTGATGTCTCAAGCTGTTGTTAGCATGTTCCGCTAAACTCTATCAAATGGATTTTTTCTCTCAAAATTGCAAATTTTCATAACACGAAGAAGGGTTGTAGTGGAGCAATTCTTGAGATATTTATTAACTATTCATGCAACAATGCAATGCCGTGATTTAGCATCCTTCTTAGATATATCCTTTCACAAAAAATCTAATATTTTAAAAGAGGAAGGAAGACTAAAAACTAAAAAATGTGATATTCGAAGGGTAAAATATTAAAATGCGTTCACGTCTAATTTGAGTGTTTTGGTGTCCCTGCATGAAACTAAATTAAATGCAAGGTTGCAGTCCGTTAGGAACATGCGGCTTTTTTCGCTCTCACCCAAACATGATTATTGGGAAATGATGACAGTAACGATGATAAATTTGATAGCAAATTTAAAGATTTTTTGTAAAAACATATAAGCAAGAACTAAAAGGAGCCTTATGTCGTGATACGAGGATCACAGGATGGATGCTAATGTAAACAAAAATAAATTTCATTTCCTTCTTTAAAAATGTTTGAAGGGAAGAAGGCTTAAGTGGCCATTCATTTTTAAGCTTGTTTGGCAAAAAATTTTATGAAAAATGTCTTTTTTAGGAAGAAATCAACAAGTTTGTTTAAATTGAGTGAGTTATTGGATCGGCATCATTAAATTTATGTTTGTGTGAAATGAATATTACGCTTTCATGTCGTGTGTATCCATTACCTGATTATTACTTACAATGAATACCAAGCACGCTTCTGCATTTCATTTTCATTATTAATAAGATATTGCGCGATTACGTGTTTTCGCTCTCGTTCCTCCGTATGAGACTTTTGTCTCACTCTGGTCAGTGTTCAAAGTTTACAAACATGAAGGTCATTGTCATTACCAAAAATATCATAATTTTAATTTTAGGGAACAAAGTATTTTGGTGGCGAATGCTGACGTATTTGCCTGTACGGCAATTTTCTTGGCTGCAATACAGTGGCAATGGCGCTGTTTACTGGCACCTGACCAGATACTTTGCTAAAAGAATTTTACAATTTTTAAGGAACTGTTTTACATAATTTTAGCCTAAATCCTATCAAAAATCCTCAAATTTTTTGTCAAGGAATTTCCGGCGTATGAATTGCAAAGAGAATGATGAAAAGTGAAACTCAAGCCAAGTTGATTATAATAATATCATATTTTTAATATAAAAACAAAATGAATTATTGCTGTTTTTAATGTTGCTGAAAATAAACTTGGCTTACCGACAGAATGAAAGGAATGATCCCTTTGAAGGGGATGTTGAAATTTTGTGAAATTCCAAAATGCATTGTTGTTGTCAGACTTGAGATTGTTGGTAGACAGTGGATTGTTGTGATGAAGGGGTCCTCCAATTATATCCAAAGGACCAGCACCCCCTGCAGCTGCAGACAACACTGGATCCATAACTGGGACTAAATGGTGATTTGTGGCGTTGGGCGTCGTAGGCACCAGGCCATTACAACTAGGGCAAATACCTGGCTTCCGGTATCCAGCCTGTAATAATTTAGTAAGAATTTTTTATTTTTGCGTAAATTTTTAATGATATCAACGTTTCTCTGTCTGACGCACGCATGATATCTCATTTTAATAACAGTCAATTTTTTTCAAGCTCATTTGTGCATGCAAGCATAATAATCAGTACATAATGCCATTGTGGTGATCAGCTAAAGCAAAGGTGTTGAAATGTAAAACGAATGAATTTCTTGGAATTGTTTAGGATTTCGCACTTGTAGCTATTTTTGTGCTTTAATTCAATCAGCAAAAGGAAGATAGCGGCAACAAAAATTATTCCATAATGTGGTTCTGCGTTCATATATCATCTCTAAAAAGCAACAACAGCTTGTCTAGAAACCTTGCAAAGGTCGTTCTACAGCTTGAGGGCTGACCATATAGGTAAGTTAAAATTACATAAGAATAATTTTTCCATTGAGATGATGTGAGTCAGTAAACCGAAGTTCTTGATATTCACTTATCCACTATTTCCACGATATGATATGGTGGGTTCAAAAACTTGAAATTTTCCCATGACAAGAATCCATATTTTTAAAGGTTATATATACCTTGCTGCTAGTTCGAATACTCAAAGTTTATCTTTTGAATTCAAGGTAATACGATGAAAGGAGATTCGAGATTATGTAAGTAGCACTGGAAATTGTATAGTACAACGTGGATGTTTAGATTTTTTGTCATTTTTACCCGACCGTAACTATCTATTTTGTACAAACTTGCGGGTATGTGCATCGACCATGGACTGGTGAGGGGAATACAAATTACAAATTAGCTTTCCAATTGCAACTGAAAAAATTCTAAAATTATTTTGTTCAGTCATTTTGCTAATTTAAGTAATATTTTAAAAAGTACTATGAAAAGTTTTTCCTGTATAAATTAATAAATAAGCATTGAATAGTGTTAAAAGCTCGATTTAAAAATTTTTCATTCAGATTGTGTGGATGGTCAATTGGTCAGTTCTCATGAGCTTTGTTTCTTCTCAAATTGAATGTAAGCAAACGGATGTTATTTAGTCTGCCAGCAACAAGATATCCTTGTTGGCGTCCATGTTAAAGGATAAAAAATGTGTTTTTAATTCAGAAGGTTTTTAATGGGAATTATTCGTCCACTAACTTACGTCCATCATTCCGTGGTATTACATAAACAAATTATGATAGCTTATAAATTAAATTCAGTAAACCGAGGATATGCTAAACTATAACATTAATGTTTGTAATGTAATTTATCGTCAATTAGCGGTAGAAACTCACTGAATCCCTGAAACTGAATATTGGCTGGATAAAAATTCAGAATCGAATGATACGATGAGAAAAATATGTAATAAAATTTGTTTTATGAGGTGAGTAGCAATGATTCGATGTTTCTCGATTGAATTTTGTTTTGTTGAGTCAAGGATGTAATAAGATTTGAATAGAATAATTAATTTATTAATTTCATTTGCCGATCTAAATCGCATCAGCCTAAACTTTCAAGTAAAAATTGTTGATTCTCATATTTAAAATTTTAACGTAAACTTACATTGCAATATCATAAATCGGCGGCTACATTGGGTTTGTACTCTTGAAAATTAAGACTTTGTTTTGTCCCTTTCACTTTAAAAGGGCAAGTTTATCCCTAAAATCTAATAGAAAAATTATAGATGTTGTTCCACTTGCATTTTTCTAAAAAATAAAAGCGTGAGAAAGGTGTCAAGTATAGAAAAGTGCGACATGTACTAAAGAGAAGGTAACCAACAAGTTGTTATATAATCGAATGTACTATACATACAAGAAAATGTATCTTCTCCACCTTCCTATCTTCTTCCCATCTCATATCCTCCTAATTGTTGAACGCAGTAAGTTTTATCTAACAATTGATTTTTTAAAACGAAGAGTGGTTGGATGGAGCTTAGTAATGATAAAATAAAAAATTGTGAATTGAATCAAACCTCTTAATTTCCCATGCTGATAATTATTAAGTCGACGCTGATGATAATAATGATTAAGATGAAGAACCTTACAATGCCAAGTTTACTTTTAACAATTTTCTGAAATGAAGAGAATTAAACGAAGATAAGATGCCTTCTTCACTGCAGCAGTGCACATTTGACATTAAATACATTGCATTTTAATATTTCATTGTTGAAGTTGATGCTACCTTCACGTACACATGGGGCTTTACATGAATATAAATCTCTGTATTTCTTGTGTCATCGTCATCGACGGAGATTAAGTGAACTTGCATAAAAATAGCACGCGTAATATTATTAATTAACAGTACAGGTAAAGGCAAACCCTTTTGTCCTTTATCTCATTCTTGTTTGCTTCTATATTTAACTTTCAAGTTAAATCTAAATAAGATGTTTTATATGTTAATGACAGATAACATTAAGTCGTATATTTTTTATTATTTAACTTTGAAAAATGTGACTTTGAATTGAGATGTGGAATTTTCTCACTTGAGTAATACAAGTGGAATGTAAAAAAGTTTAAATATATATGTGCGTATCCAATTATAAAGTGTTCAATCAACGGTTATTTCTGCAGTAGAGGTTGAACTGAAGATATTTATTTATGAGGATTGCCCATATTTAGAATTGGCGTGTATGAATATGGATGATGATAGTGAGATGATGTTGATTATGTTGTTGAGCCTTAAACTTCACTTTTCATGGGGATAGCCTTTCTCGTGAGTGATTGTAGGATTAAAGTAGAAGTAAAGGATTTTGTTTTTGCCTTTTAGAAATGTTGTTATCTATGGGAGCGGATCTATTTGATAAGTGCAAACTGTTTGTTAATGCGATGGGAAGATCAGAGAATTAATACTAGGTAAGCTCAAAAGCAAATTTTTATTTTTGCATTTAAATCGTATATGGACTTACCGGCATGTAAGGTAATGAAGGATATCCACTTGAAGGCGCCGTAGTTGAATCCCCGTATGACTTGGTAATGTTTAGGGTAGAACTACGATGATGATTAATGCTATTATTGCTATTATTACTATTGCTATTTTTGTTATTGCTATTATCCATGTTCATAATTTTTGGATGAGGAGGTTTGTTAAGAGAAGAGGGCACGCTGTTTCCTCTGCTATCTGAAGATTCGAACCCGGTAACAAATGTGGATCCAGAGCTAACATCTTCTGATGACGACAATGCGGAAGAGGTTGAGGACGAGCTACTGAAATTCTCTCCAGAAGAAGGAACACTCTCGCCTACACCGGAGCTTGGGGTAATCTGACCATCCCCTCTTTCCGTTGTAGAAACTGTGGATGGTACCGAAGTAGATGTGGTTTTCGAACTTGATCCTCCTGACGAAGCTGGGATTGAGGTAGAGGAAGGCATTATGTTTTTCGGGGAACTCCCACTTTCACCACCAGGCGGGAGGTTATCCTGCTGGTGAACACTGAGATTATTCATTGAATGCGTAAGAGTCATGTTTATTTGCAAAGGTGCATGATGGGCGTGAAGTTGTGGAACAATCACTTGGCGATAGTAAGCCTCTCCGCCAATGTCTTTATCCCCTTGAACTTGGTGAAATGGATGAGTACAATGCTTAGCACCTGTGATAGCCAAAGGAGCCTGCCTGCTATCGCTTGCTGTACTGCCACGGGAAGATCTCTCATCCACGACAGAATGCGTAATGGAGGAAAGCCTTTGTCTTCTGGGAATGGAAGACGGTGGAGGTAAATCCGGGGGTAGGATGAGAGAAGGTCGATGTTGTAGCTGCTGATAGTGTACTTGTGAGCTCTGGATTTCTGGGAGAGGGGGAGGATATGGATGATGATGGTGATGGAAATGAGGTTGGTATAATTGCTGTTGTTGTAATTCTTCAATATGTAAGGCCGTCAGTTGCCCCACATGAGTTTGATAGTATTGTCTCGCTAGTTGAACATTGATTTGGCAGCCGGGATCCTTACACCAGAGTTCCACCCTTGGAAGTGTCCAGTTCCTTAGGTCAGTTTGAAATATGGGGTTACTTAAGAAAGCTGACCTCTTAAATACTTCGTCGTCTTCTTCAATTGCCGATTTTTTCTCTTTTTTCTTCTCCTTCTTTTTCTTTGTTGGTGATTTTTTATCAGGCTCAGTAAGTTCTTTGGAAGATGAAGAAGTCAAAGTTGCAGATTTTTCTTTTCTTCCCCGTTCCTTTTGCTGGTGAATATGATTCTCTTGCTCTGAGACAATTGTCCAGATTGTTTCAGTTCGACTCTGTCGATTCTTCCGTTTTTTGCGCTTCACCCCGCTGGTACGTGGAGCTATGTAGAGATTATAGTCTGGAGTTGGATCCTCAGTTGTGTTATAGTGCGGATCTATATCTGGATTTGTGAATTCACCGTCGTCTTCTTCAACGTTTTCGTCTACCTAAAAATGGCAGAATGAAAAAATTAATAGTTTTCTTTAAAAGCACAGTTCGTTACAGTCTTACTGACATCAACTTCTGTGCGTTAAAAATCAAACTAAACATTTTCAAGACATGTAATCAGTCTAACGACGATTTTATTATTATGATTTAGTGTGACATACTCAAGCATGAAGTAATTAAATGGTGTGATTCCTGTTTCCCTTTCTAACTTTGCGAATATAAAATCCTTATATTATCGAATACTCAAGCGTATTTTCAAACACTGTCTTGCAATTACGTTACATTTTTATAGGTATGCCGAAAACAAGTCAAGTTTTACAAAAAATCAATTTATCAGGAACTTAAAAGTAAACATGATCGATTTCTTTTTTTCTAAAATAACTTTAATTCCTTCATTAATACTGATGAGATGAGCTAAGCCAATAAAAAATTAGCTAATTTATTGTAAAATTCTCTCATCAAAATCGACACAAAATTGCTATTACGATACTTATATAAATTTTGTGCTCACGCACACATGCCAAAATTATAGCATTCTTTTCATATTTGACTCATGCTATTATTTCCGTGCGTTAAAAATACAACACTGATGCATTTAATGGCTGATTAGCTCATATAACCTAGTATCGTCATTTATCGTCTTTTTTTATCTTAAAAGTAGTGCACCTGAGTAGGAGTTGAATAAATTAAGGCTAAAAAATGATAAAAATAGTTACCAGCAAAAATATATTTTTTTGCAATAAATTGGTCGATTTTAGATTAGTATGAGTAGGCGTCAGAATAAGTAAAAATGTAAACTTTGTTGTGTATTTTCCTCCTGAATATGTGTACACCTGTGTATGAGCTCTCATCCCATCATAATAATAATGGCCTTAAGAAGCGAGAGTTTGCAATGATTGTTTGAGAAATGTGCTAAAAAGTGCAGTATGCATTTTAAAAAACTTTTCCATTTTTATGTATTGAAGTCATGTAGACTATGATTAGAGAGAGGTTGGGCTGAACAAATTCCATGTTAAGCATTGTTGAATTTTGCTTACTTACTCCTTTTTACATGTACCTATATACCTTGGTAGTTTGTTCGGGTTTTTACACCTTAAAATTGAATCGTAAATCATGTCATGTCAAAATTAAAGGAGCTTGAGCCAAGAAATGATAAGTTGAATGTTATGAATGAATGAGTCTTAAAAATTTACTTGTGAGCAAGTAACTAATTCTTTGTAGTGCACAAGCTTAAAAAAATGGATTCATTCCATTTTCCTTCCCGTGTTTTTGGTAAATTAGGTTTGAGGTTGGGGTAGTCTTTAGCATAACATTGCATCATTATTGGATGTTGAAGGTCATTTGCTTTCTTCATTCTACCGTAACATGTCATGAAATTTTTAAATGTAGCTTTTAATCAAAAAGCTTGAACTGACAAAGATGAAGTTCCGATGCATATAGCTACAGGGACATAGGAAAGTAACTGCTTTAAATCTTGACGGCACTTTAACTTGATTACATTATAATGTAAAGTGGAAGAGAAGGTTTTGAAAACTACTAAAGTTTAGAAAGAATAGTTGTTAGTTGCAACAGGTAATTTTGAGAGGATGATTCTTTATTTGTTTGTAAAGGTGTAATGTTCCCGACACAGTTAAAACACTAGCATTGATGAGGTGTTGCTGATTTGATGAATGAGGTAGGTTATTTAGAGGAGGGGTAATAAATATTTTGGATATTGAGATAACTTGACATGCTAATTTATGAATTTAGGTTCATATGTAATTAGATTTTCGTTTTCGCTTTCTGAAACGTATAATCATTCATCGTCGGTATTGAGTATCAGTGAAAATGAGTTGGCCAATATTGCGAGCACTTAACAGGCATGAAATTATTGTTAACTTTAATTTGCAAAACGGTGACAAAGAAGACATACTATTGCATAACCTTTTTCAGGTCTCTCGCAGCAAGATGATAATAAAAATCTGATTGTTTTCTAGGGTAAGCATACCATAACCTCGTAACTATTAAGCAGTGGTAGAAGTTTCATTGTTAATGCAAAATTACAACATATGTGCAAAAAGAATTTAAAAGTTGCCTCTTAATTACCTAAATGTTTTTAAATTTGAAGGGCACGGCAAGTTTGCCTTTCTTCAGTCAAGCCTTGCGATCTTTAAAATCTTGAGCTTCTCTTTCGAAACACAGCCTTTTGTTTTTAAAAGTTGCCATAACATAGCCTCGGAACTCAATAGACGCTCCTTATAGATGACAAGTGGCAAAAATGTTTGCTGAAGGGAGAAAGATGCTCATTCGTAATCGCAAGACAGCCGTGTGCATGCTTTGAGACTTAATAGTTGACATATCCATTCACTTTCTTTTTATTTGACCAAAAGCAAAGCTTGTTATTGACCAATCTAACGGCAAACCACTTTTGCAAATAGTGCCAAGATATTATCTATTGTTATATACCAAAAGTATATCAAAATTGTTGGATGGAGGGAGGATGATGATACGAGGGTGAGAAAGATGCAAATGTGTATTGTTTTTGGGTGCGTTATTAATTATTATGATTTTGTACTGGGGTCATTCTCAATATTAATAAAAAACCGCAATAAAATACCACACCAGCAACAAAACTGCATCAGCCGTGGCCACCCGTCTGCGCCATAAAATGGCTGTGATTAGATGACTAATTCAAAATCAAGATGATGGCTACGACAAGGCGTGTGCAGTACGTTTTTCGTTATGTCATCATACCGTAGTAATGCGAGTACCGTAATTAATTTTACTTTTTGGTGGTGGTGCACATTATTCTTATTAACTTTGAACATTATTCGTTGCACAATCGCTGTGGCTTGTGGCAAAAATTCAATTTTAAAAAGAAGATTAAGTTGTTTTTAAAAAAGTGTCGGTGCGTTCAACAAAAGGCTTCCATTCAAAATTGGACATGATATGGTTATGGCAGTGCCGGTTGAAGTGACCTGCATTTCAAATTGTATTAAATAAAATGGCAAATACGTAGGTATACAAACGGATTACTTTTGTCGAATCCCTGCCATCCTATTACCAAATTAGCTTATACGAAAGATCTCTCTCGGTCAAATACTGCTGCAGGTTTAGTTCTGCAAACAGAATAACTATTTGTTATTGTCACTTATGTAATTTGTCAAACATTTTCTAGGCTTTTTAAAGAAATCACTCATTAACGCTTGTAGTGGGCAAGGTCACTACATGAAAAGAAACGTACTTGTATGATGGATGGAATGAAAGGAGAAAAATGATCTTCTTGGTGAGAATTACTGAAGAGGAGAGAAGGTAGCAGCGTTGTGAATGATGAATGGTATTGATCTTGTAGAGATTACTCACTTCAAATACAAAAATATGTTGAATCAGGTGTGATTGTTAATGTTGATTATCATTATTACGCAATGGAAGTAACAATGAATTAGTTTTAGTTGGTTGTAGACAAGAATGGAAAACATTTGTTTGTGAGTTCTTATATCTTTGTGTGTGCCTCTTGGATTCTTATTGAATTGTTGGGCATGTTTTTTTAACATTTTGGCATTGTTTATACTTTTGTTGTTCAGATTTGATTCAATTGTAACAATAACTAGTTTGCTAACAACAAGTAAGAGATCTCACAGAATTAATGTAGCCTTTTCATTTAAATTCAATGTTGTTCAAATAGTTGCCTAAATACAAAGGGGTTTTGTTTTCCAGAGTTAAATAACCAAAAGGTCATTTCATTTATTAAACAATGCTGCAAAACAAGCAATACAATGACTTTGGAGAGCATTGCAACTTTCAGATAAAACAAGGAATCAACTAAATTTTAATTAAATTAGCTCCAATTGCATTGTAGTAGTACTGTATAATTAGAATTGCATGGGCGAGTTTTATGAGAGGCGGATAATAAAACATTTATGTAAGAGGTGATTATAACATGATTGTCGGTTTACTCAACGCTGGGTGTAACTGTAATTGGACTTTATGTCATTAATTGGTGTACACGTAACTACTCTTGCGTATTTTTTGCAATGATTTTTTAGACTTCTATCGATTTTTAAGAACTTTATAACCGAATAAAAATAATAAAATTGAAGCTTTGTGCATAAAAAATCTGATAATTTTAGAAATAAACTTTTAATATTAGTTTATTAATTGTGTAATTAAAGTACACTTAAATAGGCAATTATTATTTTTACAAGAAAAAGTGCATCAAAGCAAAACCATTTTTTCATGAGACGCTGCAATTAAAACAGTAATTAATCAATAATTGTAATTGTTTAATATTTTAGATTGGAAATTAATTCAACGAACGGGTTTGTAAATAAGTTTCAATCAGTTAGTTTGTAAATATACGTCAATCACAAGTTACAAGTCAGCGGTAGGTAGGTACGCATCACTAATTAGGTAGATAAGCATGTAATTTTAAAAAGAATGCAAAATTTGTCTACAAAACACTTCCACCTACATCTCATTATTACCACACTTCGACCTTTCATGCTACGCTGCCAAAAAGATCGACATAAAATGTGAATAAAAATAGAAATAAAGAAGGAAAAAGGAAAGAACTTTCGATTTTTTCAAATAAATGATACATTTTAAAATAAAAAATACAAAAGATACTCTCCTTGTTTGCATTGCAAATTGGGAATTACATCAAATTTTTTAAACATTAAAAATTATCCTTTTCTATGGCTTCTCTCCATTGCTAAAATGTAAAGTTATACCGTTTGGTAAGGTAAATTAAAATAGTTAATCGACATTAGGTGGTTTCATGATATGAGAAGGTAAATGTCAATTGTGGAAATAAAATATCACAAAGATGCAAAATTCGTCACCATTTACAATTTCTTGTTTATATTAGTGTAGCTTTGTAAAAAGGAAAAGAATGACTTCCTTCCCGGTTCTTTGTTCCCAATTTCTATTTGATCATTAAAAGATTAGATTACTTAAAGAGACGAAGGAACAGTGTCGATTTAATTATTCTTTCTAATTTCATTGTTTATTTAGAAGAGCTTTTTATTGCCACTTAAAATTACTAATGTCCGCTGTTTATTAAAAAATGGTTCACTTGATTACACTAAATGGAAAACAAGTTTACTAATCACCTACTCATATAATTAAAGTTTTTGTTTGGTAATATTACACAACTATTATGATTTGTGCAGTTCGCCACCACGACACCCTCACCCTTTGCCTTGACTTTAATGAAGGTAATAGCAGAAAGTTGGTTGTTATTGAGCAGAGAATTTTTTCCATTGTCATTGCAAGTGCTCGGCTTTTGATTAATTAGCCATAATTTATTTAATGTATGCATGAAAGATCTATTTAAAAATGCTCAATCAATTTATCATAAATTATTTTTAAGAGCAAAGCTAGAAAGAAAACTTTTGTGTGCCTGTTTGTCATGCAATTTTGTATTTGCTTTTATGCTCATCAAAACTACATTAAGACATCAAGAGATATAGTTGACGATGATGATGAGAGATAAGGAAACTAAATTAGCAAAAGTATTTACTATCACAAAAAGAAAGGTTATTGTACAGGAAAGGACCTGCAAAACCAAAGTTATTGTGATTTGCCAACTCATTTTAGAAAACTGTCCAAATATATAAATATGAAATAATAAATCCTTTTCATCTAATTTTAGAAGAATTTCAGAACCATATCTGAAATTAAATTGTGGCATAATTCATTACAATAATTTAATTTTTTGATTAACATTGTTTAAGCATCAATGTCAGTATTGCATGAGTAAGGTAAACCAAGCCAAAAATAAATGAATTTTACCAAAATTTGTGAATCTAAAGGCTGACCTTTCATTGAATGAAATGGGAAATATTCAACTGCAACTTTTTATTGGAGACGATTGTATTAAATCTTTTTTCAAGAATGGACAATATTTAGGATAATTTGGCTTGTTAAGTAATAACACGAAAATAAAAACCATACAAGTTTTGTCCATGCTCATATGTAATAGTAATAGTACACGTGCAAGTGGAAATGTAACTTGTTAAAATATCAACTCGTCATCATGTTAAATTAATAAAAATATTTTGTAATGAATAGTAAATGAAGAATTTGATATTGACCATCAAAAATAGTATACATTTATGAATGAAATTACTGATTATTATGATAATAATAAAAAATATTTATGAAATATCACTTTGCCATTTCTACACGTATTCGTTTCAATCAAATCCGTTAGTTAAGTTACGGATGAAGAATCAAATGAAATATTATTCATCGGCACCCAAAAAAAATATCAATGGAATTGGTCGAGTCTGTTTGTTCAGCGATTTTTCAGTCTGACTTGACCAATGCGTCAGAGATTGAGGAGGTCGCAAACAAAAAAATTCAGTTATGTCATGTTTTGTGCTTAAAGAATGACACTGAAAATTAAACGGCTTTTTAGACTCAAAGTCAAATATATTATGAAAGGCACACAATTTTGTAGCAAAAAACTGAACATTCCTAGCTGAAAGATATAAATTAGGATCAACTTACTCTTTTTAGACCAGCTCCAATTATAAATTGGGTTTGTCAAAGAAAAATGGTGTGGATTCTATGAAAAAGTTTCTTTTCTTCTGCATTTTTGTTATTGACGTATTAAAAATTGACCATGAAAAATAGGAGTTGAAACACGATGCACTTGTAACAGAATTTTTAAAAGAGTGAATAAATTAAGATAAAATCCTCATTTGATAAAAACTGGTATTGCATTGAATAATAAAAAATTAAGCACTAAAAGTAAACTTTGTATAACTATGTACACGATCCGTAGAAAAATTGTCGCACGTGATTAAACTTTACGACAGGTTCACAGAAATACGAGATTAATTAAACTTGAATTTGAAATCAAAAGTTACAGTTATAAATTAATATGTGCTTTGCTATAAAAGTAAAACACAAACTTGGTCATTGATCTAAATTAGAAATGAAATAAATTAATCCTTGATTAGGTATTGGAAAATGACTTTTGATTGTTCCCAAGAATGACTATGAAATTAAAGCAGCCCTTGGTGCTACTACTAGGGCACTTTTTAGTACTTTTTTGCATGCACGCCTGCACTAAAGAAGCACGACCACCATTCATTCGCTCTCAATTCACGCGAGAGTACTCGTTTGGTAGAGCGCTTCAACAAGACTAAAGATTTTCATGTTGTGTCACTTGTTATAACGTTGTTGCTGTTCGAGAATGAAAATTGAATCGTAGGCAGATTATCAGCCAAGTGGAGAAGACTACAAGAGAAGAAAACGTGAAAGAGTTAAAAGATGGTAAACTGAACCACCTCCACTAACTACCACTATCATGTAAGTAGAAGCAAGAGCCAACAACGCTCTCAGCGTCTTTGGTAAAAGAACTTTAGGAGGGTAAATATAGTAGTTTTCAATAGAATATCTGACAGGGTTCAACAGCGGCACAGCAGCGTCCATCGATGATACTCTCTGTCGGTATTCGTTCTTTTCTATTATATTAATAAGCAATTTTCCTCCACACTCCTCATGATACTATTCTTCTTCTACGTGCTACAGTGTTGTTGACTGCTCTTGTAGATTAGTCATAACTTGCGATTAAACTTATCGAGATCACAATAATTAGAAGAAATTGATGTTTGAGAAATGGAGAAGTTTAGAAAGGGGTTTTAGATGCGAAGTGAAAAGGAAAATCAGGAGCGATCGATGATCGAGATGGTGATTATAAAAGCAAGAAATATGATAAGCTCGAAAATAACAAAATGTGCAAAAGTAAATGTTTTACTTTGTTGTAATACGATTTCAATTTTGATATGGGATACAAAGCAAGTATAAAGTTTTTTCTTTTTAGGGAAATTATTTGATTTATTGCCATAATATGTGTCGTGGGAAATGGGTTATTATGGAATTAAAGGGTCGGGGGAAAGGTATTAAAATGAAAATTGGATTTTAGAAGGGAAGAAATACAAAAGGATGAAAACTTAAACCAATCTGATAAAATCATGACTGGGATCAATGAATGAAACTAATGAAAGTAACTTCAAGAGTTTATAAATTTTATCAAAACAAAAAATAGCATTTTCCGTTTAGTTTAAATCTTGATAAGAAAATTGCTTAATTGCTTGCAAGCTATAATTACAGCTTGAGTTGATAAACGGACAAACGGAAGAAAGAGTGAATGACCGATATCGTGTGATCGTATGGACAAGCATGGAAAAATTTATTGTGTCGATTTTACCAATTGAGCAACTCTTTCAACTAAAGCTGCGAACAAAGTCGTATAAAACCACAAATACTACGCAGCTTTAATTTGTGACCCTTTGACACTTTAAAGCAGATTCTTGGCTATTTTATATTAGAATTAAATTTTATTCGCTAAAATTTTCAATTCCTTTCAAATAAAATGTCAAATGATGTGATTTTCTTACAACCATGCCTAAATTATTAGATATCTAACCCATTCAATTCTTGACAGAAATAAATTAGTGTGCGAACAGAGAGAACCGTAACAAACCATGTTTCTAGTTGACTTTTACTACCTTCTTTATGTACATTAATTATTGCATCATAATATTGGTCGGTGCAGTTATTACTGTGAGTTGAATGATTCTGATTTTTTCTACCTGTCTGTTCTGCTGTCATGCAGTTTAATATACATTTAATGATGTGATTATTATCGCTAATGGTCATGTCGGGGTTGTCTTCAACTGTTACATGCGTTGTTAATCCCTAATTGTAATTTCTCTCAGGGAGATTAATATCACATTGCGGAATACAAAGTAATTTCGTTTTCAACAAAAATTACTAGGCTATGCGCATTTTGTAAAATTATTTAATCAACCTTTCAGTACCTTTTTTACCTAAACGGTTTTAATTTAGGTTACTGGTAGGAATGGCGTAAATCCTAGCTTCAATTTTAAACGGAAATGACGATGATATTATGATACTACAAGCATAGCTGAAATTTTTTAATACGAGATGAAATTTAGGTATGGAAAGTAGTTGAATTTTGTTACGGCTGCTGTTTTGAGTATCACGTACGTTTTTATCGCCGAAAGCTATTCTTTGTTCCAGTTTTTACGCGAGTTGAAAGGAAACACAGGTAAAAGTGAAGGACCCTATAAGAATTTAGTATCCAGATACCTCCTTTTTCTTTTGTCCAGGGTCACAACATGGCTCAGATGTTTAACGAAATATAATTCAATAATGAATGATCATCTGGAAAATGTAAAAGTCAGTCAGTGGGTCGAGTCCAATTGTCGATTGATGATTTTTTGTAAAAGCCATGATTCAGGTAAAGTTGCGTACGTGCACCTTCACTCGCTATTGTTACCTTTCTTTCATTTAACTTGCAGCAACTGCGGTTTCAAGAGCAAGGTCATTCATTTCTTTCAACCTGCATCCATGAATGCTGAAGGAGCGGAGAAAAACTCAAGGTCATTTCCGTGTTTAGAAAAAGCAGAAGAAGTGAGGATGAAAGAGAGAGGTAAATCTCAAAAGATTTGATACTGTTTCGGTGTTTAAAGAGTCATTCAATAATATCTTAAAACTGAGATAAAAGAACCAATGTCAAAAACGCAATAATACTTCATTCACCTGCGTGCAAATGAATAACTTAAGAGTTATTTATGAATAGCACAAAATGAACCAATTACTGTTACTAAATTGTTTTCATTAAAAGCTTAAACCTTTTAGCTGCTAATTAGTTACGCCTACACTTATTTGTTAGTTGTTTTTAATATTATGCAAATTAAGTTTCAAATGAATTGGCCTCATAAAAACAAGTTTGGTTTAAATAGAAATTAATCTTATCTGGGGAGATTCAAGCAAAACTTGCGGAAGTTAAGAATAAAAGTTAATCTATTTGGAAGAACGGAAATGCTGGATTCAGTTTCATTTTCAAACATTAATGCGATAAAAATCATTTAATAACTTTAATAAACTCTCCTTATTCATAATCGTCATTAGAGTAGAACGAAATAATAATTGCCTTGTTAGTAGTCAAAATTTGTTTTTTACAAGTGAATTGCCTAAAGTCAAAGTTAAAATTAGGCGAAGTAGTAAGCAATCTGCGACTACGAAAATTGCGTGTTCTCAGCAGCGGCGACTTACTGTGCGTGTGAGCAAATCTTATTTCCTAAATAAATCACCAATTATGATTTAGTAGATTAAAAATTAATATAAGAACCCCCAGTTCTATTTAGTCTTAACACATTCCAAATTTTAAACCATATTTTAATCACTGTTAAAAGGAAAACTTTCTAAATGCATTTTGCAATCTTATCTGTAAAACTGAACTTTTTACCTAAATGGATAGAGTCTAAAATTTAGCGTGGTAATTACTGACAGTGAGCAAAATATAGTAAAAGTAGGTACATTTCATAATAAAAAATTTAATATCATGATCATGCTTATCTGTAGGCCTAGTTTATGTGATAGGGGCGACATGCGTAGCCAGGTGAGAGTAGTTCAGCAAGAGCACCTTTTAAAATTTACAATTTGTCGATTGGATTAAAAAACATGTCATCGTATATTAACACGTGAATGAGGCTAATGAATGACGATTTCTTTTTCGCAATAGTATGCAGCCTCTGAACTACACAAATAGTTTATGAGCTTTCTTATCTTTAAAAACTCAATTTTTTGCATTCGCTGTAGGTCGCCGTTTGGCTATTACCAGTACCACTTGTGGAGATAAGAATAAAAGAGCATATAGAAACAAGTAAAGTGTAAACCCAGCCCTAAAAAGAAAAGAGTAAAGTCCTAAGGATACTCTTGAGAGTTTAAAATCTTTGCAGGTGCATATTTATCGACCTACTAATCATCGGTCTAACAGATGGAGAACATCTTTTGTCATTCCTCCTTTCATTAAGGAGTAACATTTTTCTGTCTGATGGTGAGTTAATATATCTATCCTGTTTGCGTTTTTGTGCGTAAATTACATAGGCACATGATAAAATGACGACGATGTTATCTGATGATAATGATATGGATAATATTATGGTGAAGCCATGTCGAATTAATTTGGGCGTATGCCTTCAGTTTAATCTGGTCACTGGGTGCACTGCACTGAGCGTGGACACAAGAAAAACTCTAAAAAAATTGCACAATTAGTCTGATTGCAAGACAAAGTGAATTTGACTTGATGGAAGGAATCTCTTAAAAATGTCAATCCTGTATAACTATAAAGCTTGAGTGCAGCTTATTTTCAGCGGAATTCTTGCCGTGACTTTTTTCTTGTTGATAAAAAAGTTATCAAGTCTTAAAAATATAAATTGCGTCATGAACTTGTTAAAAGTTATATTTTGGACACGAGAGTTTATGACATTTTTTGTTTATTACGTGATTTTTTTGGTATTTTCATGAAAAAATTAGGTTGATGATTAAAAATGACCAAAGTTATACCGTGCGTATCTCATTTGCATCAGTATATCCTTATTTAAACATGCTTGTTGCTTTTATTCAGTATTTTATAGACTTTTTGACGTATGTAAAGTTCTTTTACTGAAGAAAAAAATATGAATTTAGCTAACCTAAATACATAAATATGGTAAGATATCCGTAGCTAAATATATCGATTTCAATCCTTTTTCCATAGTGCCATGTCCTATTTTAAGACACGCACAGATTTCAAAACAGGAATTTTGACGATGAAGGTGTTTAAAATAGAATACACTGGCTTTTACTTTTTAAAGAGGCAAACGGGTGAATCGTGATACGGTTATGGTACTTTTATTGCACATTTTTGCCTTTAGGATTTTGAAATGAGGATGAGCTCATAACAACCACTGAAGTCGAGTAGAAAACATTTCTTTATGAATTGGTTAAGATAGTTTCATTGATAAGGAAGAATAGTTCTGTTAGTGTTTGTATAGGGTATGGTTAACAACATCATTATTCATGAAGTAATTTTAATTTTCTTCGGCAAAATGTTTAAATAGGTGCAAATCTGTTAAAAGATGTCTAAAATATAACATTTTGATATTTTTCATTTTGCAATAACAAACCAAGGTTTCTAGGTAAGGGAAAGGTAGAGCATTTTCAATGTAATTGCTAAACGAGAGGGGATTTACTAACTAAAGTGGGTAATTAATACCATTAAGGCTATTTGGGTGGCATGTCCATTTTTGCTTTGCTAAAATCTAGGCAGGGTCGGCACTTGCAAATAATAAATAATATTAATGTAGAGTGTAGCAATAAAGATAATGGTTATGATGATGAGATTTGTATGTTTCGCCAAGTGAGCTCTAATCCAAATATATTTTACTTTATGACCCTTGAGATTACATATTTTATTACTTTTCATTGATATTATGATGGTGATAGAAAAGTGAAAATAAGGTGAAATGTATAATTAATTGTAAAGTATAATTGATTTTTAAAACAGTGCATCATTTATGTGTTTGCATATTGAATTACCGTAAATTGATTATTATCATAATCCTATTAACTTATTGCAAGTGATATCCTCATTATTTTATAAACTATGAATCAATCAACATCGACTAAAAATTTAGAAAATGGATTATTTACAAGATTAAATTGAAAATTACGCCTTGAGCGTCAGCCTAGCCTAGTTCAGAGATCAGTCGTGAGAATAAAAGGAAAATTTTAACTTTTCTTCATCATCGCTTACAAGCACTCTGTTCATCGTTTCAAATTGACGGCACATATGCAGAAGAAAATTAATCTGATATACTTGGTAGGCAAACAAAATAAAATAAAAGTGGCAAAATGTTTTTCTTTGTTGTCAGGCTGAGCGAGTTTTCCGGCATCAAAAAGCTTTACAAAGAAATTTATTGCGTAAAAATAGTGAAGGGAAAAGTGAGATTTCATCAAAGTCACTACCACACTTACATTCTTTCAAACAGGATGTTTTATTCGATGGTATCTGCGTACGTTGTCAAAAAACGTAATTGAAAAAATATTATGAAGCTTTTGCTACTTGTCGGTAGTGATGGTCTTCTTATGTTTGAAAACTAAAATAGGTATTTAGGAAAAGACTTGTTGACTTGGGAGATGAATTCAATATGATTATTAAGCGACAGTTTCTTCCAATCTCTCGATTAGAATTAGCTACCGCCAGTCAGCAATATCCTGATCTGTGAGCTGAACTATTTTGTTGCATCATGGTATGCACCACAGCTAACAAGCTAACTTATTTTTACTAGCTGATGATTTGCCTGCAAGTGCTTCGTTATTATTGAAATCGATTGATTTTTAATTTATAATTTGAGCGGAGCTCTTCATAATGGGATCATGACACTACGGCATGATGCTTTCCTTTGTTTTGCATATCTAATTTATTATGTGAGTGCATCTAGGTATTTATAGCTGATGATTATCTTACACGAGATAAAATTAGCATGATTAGGTAACAACGAAACGACAACTGCTTAATTGTAACGATCGGAAAACAAAAGGAAAATAGGAGTGAAGGGTCACAATACTCGCAATCAACATTAGCAATGCGTATAAAAAGGGATACATCATCATTCAACAAAGAAACTCAATTATTGTAGGCTTTACGAACTACTACTACTAGTAGTCAGTTCCTCTCTTAATTGTTATTTTAGTTTGAAACAAAGACACTCACAGTATGCAATTATTGGAATGATGAAAGGCGACGATTTGCGGTACTTTTGATGAGGATCAGCAAAAGTGAATGAATGAGACTTTACTTGTTTAAAAAGCCAGTTACAAATTAGGCAAAAATAACTTTTGCAGAGAATCATACCAAGTGCAACAAAATATGGAAGTGGTTTTAGTAAAATTATACTTTCTCAAAGACATAATTTTTGCAAGAATCAACTAGGTAATACATATTACTATTCAATTGTTGTTTTTATGATGATCATTGTTTTGTAATAGTTTCTTTTTAGAAATATTTCCGTAAGCAGATACAGTGAAAAATATTGTTACAAGAATATTTTTTCATAATTATTGGAATATTAAATACGGTTTATATTTAAGTTAATTTCATTTCTGTACATATATTATGCACGTGTTGAGAGATAAAGACAAAGTAGGGACATAATTTCACTCAAATCTGTAAAGATAAAAAACGAAAACTTTATAGAAGGTCCATTTTCCTATTATACCTTATCAGTAAATTTTTTGGCAACAACACCCAAAAACCAAAAATTATTGTAAGAATTCTCATGAATTGAGTTGGCGGCAGTTTGGCACTATTCCTTCAATGAATTAAACTATCAGCAGCAGGATCACCATTATAAACGTTTTTATAGCTTAATTGCCGTCTTAAGTTGCAACAAAACTCGTGATATTGTGGTTCAGCAACTTATTCCTAACAAAATCATTGTTTTTATAGTAGAAATTCATATCTGTTATAAACTGCGTTCAAAATCAGTTACAATTTGATTAGCGATCAAGATAATTGATTTGTGAACATCAACAGAATCTATAACTGCTTTTGTTTTCACTATTTGCATCTAAATTGTATTGATGAAGATCATGAAAATTAAATCATGAAGGGTCTTTTTGTTGAGGTTTAGTCAAGCGCACACAAAACTGTGACCTTTAGCTAATTTTGTACAAAGGAGAAAATCGACATTTAATCTTTATCGGGCAAGACCAATATGCAATAATGGCAATTGGTGATGATGTAACGTGTGCTATTAATATGATTGTGGGACCTATCAATATCACTGAAAGAATCCATGCGCCCTTCCATAAAAATCTCATCTCTTTCAAGTTTGTTTTTTTCGTGACATGAGAAGAATAGAAATACAATCATTTCATGCAAAAATCTTCACTTTTCCCATTTCACGACAATGCATTGATGTTCCCATCTTTGGAGTAATGTTCATTGAGTTGACAGTCTCCATGCAATTTTTCAAAGGGATTAAAAATGATAAACTTTGTAGGTAAATTATTATCAAATCCATTTTTAGACTTGTCAATGTGACTTGTTATTATGATAAGTAAAGCGGGGAACAAATTATCAAAATTAGGCAATGATAAAGCCAAGTTGAGAAATGAGCTATAGGAATATTAATTATTATTGTATAGCTACAAGTAAATAAAAGTAAAAAGGAATTTTTCCTTCTCCTTCATAAAATACACAATATAGTACGGTACTTCCTTTAGAAAGATGTTTTTGGTAAAAGGTAAAGGTGATAGTGGAAAGGAAGACAAAAAGAAGAGGACATGTTATTCTCCCATTTAGAATCAAATGAATTATTGAATGAAAATAAAAATAAATACAAATATAAATAGCCTTTGCCGACTGGTACTAATGTCATGTCGGTAAACTTGGAAAAAATAATAAAAGTGATTTACAAATTCTTTCTTAGAATCGGAATCAATATGAAACTAACTTTATACAAAAAGGTAACAAAACAAAATTTTAGTTTTGGTCAGGCTTTGACCATGCAAACCGTTAATATTGACAATAACATGCATTTTACTATATTAAATGTAAATGATTACATAGAAATTGTTTTGGTAGTAAGATTGCAAAGATAAAATAAGAATAACTGAAGAATTTTACTTTGCACATATTGCAGCAGCAGCAATTATCTGGGCAGTGATTGCCGTTATAGACCACGATTATAATCTCCCTCTGTGTATTATGTAAGCCAAACAGCTATGCTAAAAAGGGTGTTTTTTTACCAAACTAAATGATGCAGTTTACTCTTTAAACCGTGACCAAATTTAGGATTTGAGTTCAAGGTAATGTACATAATGCCGAGCTGTTAAGAAAGAATAAGAGGAGGATGGATGACGACGGACGTGCTAACAATAATTATATCCATTAATAATAAAAGTTTGATAAGAAGACGAAGCAGTTTGAAAATACCGTCGGTTAAATGCTTATACTGCAGCAGCAGTAATAAACATTACAGCTTTGAATAGGAGCTAATATTATGAATGCTTATACTGCAGCAAAGTTTTTGTTTGATTTGAATTCTTCGTGGCAATGTGATTGCCGTTGTTGTTGATAATGATAATGACTATGATAATGATAATAAAGTTGAGTCTCTATATAGTCTCACCTTCCTAATTCAATAAAGTAACATTAATGCTATACAACAGTGAAAATCGTTATACGAATAAAAGTGGCTTTTGAATGAAAGGCCAAACATTCAAAAACTATAGTAAAACTGAATAAATGAATGGAAATTTTTAAAATTTTAGGTGCCTATTAGCACGCTAAATTTTCTGTGTACTTTACTAATAGTTAAATTAAACATGATTTTGAAGCCATGTTTGGATATTGCGTTATTGCGTAGCTTCAATTATGGATAGTTATTACCATCCGTTTATTTATAGTATTTGAGTAATGAAAGCCAAAAATATACGCATGAACCTGCATGGAATATTGATTTCAGAACTTTAGAAGGGTTGTCATGAAGTTGACAGGTAGTCAAATAAATAAAAGATGAGGTTGTTGCAGGTCCTCTGATATCAGGTGCATATGGACACCGTGCAGCAAACAAAGACAAAGGTTTCTTGTCTATCGTCTTTACATGCACAATATGGCTATGTAAGGGATGCTTGGGTAGATAAATAGTGTGAGTAAACAACATCTTCTGCATTGTAATTAATATAAATGGAGTGTTACATAATAATTTGTTTAAATATATGATTTACGAGTCTGATTTAATTAAGATTATCAGTGGATACTTTTTAAGTGCTTCTGGGGTAAATAGAGAAAAGACTGAACTTATCCCACAGTAACCACAGATCATTTCTTTGAACTCTCTGGAATGACCGCTTGTCCATCCCAAAATGTTTTACACGTAGCTTACCCTAAATGCTTATCAATTGAAGCTAAAACATTATTTTGTGAAAAGAATATGCGTATCTTTTACATTATTTGTTTTTTGAGAGACGTATTGAATTAGAGTGGAAAATGTTCACCCATTCATCATTAAGTTATCATCAAATGAATCATGATTACAGATGATGATAATGTAATCCTGTCTTTTTGTACCTGTTATGGTAATGAAAAGTTGCTTCTGCATGGTTTTATATTTTATGACAAAACGAAGAAGGCGAAGGTAAAGATGGTGGATGAGGTGAAGTGTGTAAAGGGTGGGTGGTTGGACAATATGATGGATGGATAATGATAGCTCACGCAGAAAATTAGTGGAACTTACTACAACATAGTCAGTTTTTATTAAATAGTTGTAAAAAACTCAAGATAGCGTAACGGCATGACATGACATAACAGAAGAATGCCAGTTTTGTCTTGTCTTTTTAACTTGCTGAGCAACTTGTAAAATTTGTTTATAAGGTAAATTGCTATCGTGTTCTCAGGGCTTTACCCTTGAATTTGGACTATTTCTTGCTCGAATAGATTAGCAATAAATCCTAAACTCTCTGCTTACTTTAATATTGATGGCGGACTTAAATTTAATTATGACGGGATATTTAAATGACAACAATAAACATTACAGCTTTGAATAGGAACTTATATTATGGAACGATATGTAATATTTTTAAAAGATGCATAAAAATTGCACTTGACACAAAAACTTACAAGGAAAATAATTTTTACGGAGAAGGGTTATCTAATTTCATTTAATTTTATAATGCAAAGCTTTTCCTGTCTTACATAAGACGCTGTAAAAATCAAAGCACATAATATGCATCCCTAACGAACGACTAGCTATCAAAAGATCTCACAGCACGTCCCAGTTGTAAGGGAACAATTTTTGCAGAAATTTACGTGTTTTAATACTCATTGACCTTCCCCACGCAAAGCAATAACGATTTTACGTATTGCTTTTTTTGGAATTTATTTGGTTTGGAAATTTGAAATGTCAACTTTTCGAAATTCAGAAATCAGAAAATTTGCAAATTAAGTAGACAACCGTTTGAATCAATTTGACTTGATAGAATTTGATAGAATTGCAAAAGAAAGCCTTACCTGGTGGATTTCAACCGATGTCAACTCCTTGCTCCTTTTCCGTCCTGGCATTTTGTCCACAGATGCCATTTTTGCAAATTACCAAAGTTTCGTATCTTTTCCGATATCAATAGTTTTTGCTTTACATCCAGTTAACACTTGCTTAGTTAATTTCACATTACAAAATACCTATGTAGTTCATATATTTGACGATTTTTGTCATACACGGAACAGCATACGATAAAAATTCAATTTTCACATTACTCTTGAATTGCTTTGGAATATTTTAAAACTGTTTTTGTTAAAACTGTGTGGCAAGTAATAATAATATCAAGTATTTACGAATCAGACCTACCCGAACCAGGAAGAAACTTTTAACAGGGCGACTGTTTCAATACAACTGCCAGGTTTAAGGATGTTTCTCCAATATTTTCCCCATACACAAACTGCTTCCTAGTCACTTTTTCTGAACCTTTTTGGTTCTTTGAATTCTTCTAAGCTCTATTCTACACGTACGCACTGGCAACAGGTAAGAAAAAAGGTTCAGTTTTTCAGCAAAGGCTTATGCAAATCCTGAAGAGTCTTGCATGCATGCCTGCATTGTTGCATTAGATGTCTCTAAGCAAAAATGAACTTTGAGCTTGAATTGAATGTAATGCCAGTTCCTTTTCAGCTGAATTGTGGAGGATTTTTTGATGGATAAAAGAATACACTTTGATTTACATGTGTACCTACCTTCCTTATCTATTGCAAGATTTTTTGTAAACTGAACTCATACATAAGGAGAAATGATGACGATGATTTTTAAATTTTGACTGAACCTGAGTTTACAGATTAGACGGAGACGCAAGAAATGGATAGCACCTTTATTTTACATTCTTGTGAAAATTCTAGTGAAAAAATGATCCTTTTCTTATTAGCTCTATATATGTAAATGAGAACATGTGGATACAGCTAGTTTTTGGCTTGAAAGCTTATTAGACTGACTGGCCTGGCAAATAATGATGATGACGATCTTCATGACCATAATATATAATGACGACTGACGACTGTGTAGGATTTAGGTAGACTTCATGTGGAGCTTTAACCATGCTCGTAATAATAATATAATTTGTAGTAATTTCTGTTACTATTCTTTATTACTGTAAATGGCAAAAATGAAATCATCTTGAAAGGCAGGAAGAAAGAGGAAAGGAAGGAGATATACAGAAGCAGAGGAGAATGATGTTTTTCTGATGAAATCGACGATACGTTCATTTAAAAGTGATCATCAATACCATCATCACCGGTATCATTAATACACATTGTTTCATGTTGTCAATAGTCAGGTTAAGGTTCTTTATGGTTTTTCCCCATATTATCCTCCACACTATGACTACTGGGGAAGTACATGAGAGGGCTTGCAATTATCTATCTGTATTTTATCGAAGGGTTGGCCAGATAGGCCATAGGGCATGCATGCTAAAAGTTTCGGCAAAGTGAAAAACAGTGATGAGATGGAATAAAGCGTAGTAAAGTCGTGTCATGGTATTATCCAGAGGTCGACAGGAGGGAGAATGAGTTTTACTAGGAAGAATTATGATGATGAAGAAAAGAAAAATGCAAGTGTAATTCCTCAAGTTCATTGAGACTTTGAAAAGACAGAGCGAGAAAGGAGGAAGATAAAGAGAGTTTTCAATTATGCAAAGAAAAGAAAAGAGAAGAAGAAACGGTATTTTTTATTTAATGAAGAATTAGATTTATGATGATGAGATGATAAGATGACGGCGGAGGTGGTGGTGGTACTGCCAGTGCAGTTATTATTGTTATGTTGGTAACGTTAAAGCTGAAGGTTGAATGAACGCTGAGGAGGGGAACTTGATGTATGCCCCCCATGACATGACATTTACTTCCTTCTGTTTTGTTCCTGTGTATGGGCTGGTCAAAGATTTTATTTCTTAAAACGTTATCTTTTAAAGTTTCCGTAACTTTTTACTAATAAAGAACTGTTTTCGGACAAAGTTCAAAGATAAGCAAAAGGTTAAGCAGGGGATTGGTTTCCTTTCGTTTGATTTAAGCTTGTCTTGCTGATGTGTCATGTCTTTTTTAAAATTGAAATTGAGATGAAATGAATTTGGTAAAAAATCATTTGCTTTTTCTCTGTTAACGCATTTGTGTAATCTTTAGATTGTAGGATAGGATTTGCATTTTTATTGATTTTTTTATTTCTGCTTAAGAATTGCTCGTGAAAATCTGTCAGAGTTAAGATTGAACTAGAGGGAGGTCAGGCGAAGTTAATGATTAGTATGACGGCACTCATGGCAATTCGTGTGAGTTTCTAATTCAGCGTTTAGTGGTTATTGGTATTCAGAGTGCGGAAGGAACAACGGTCACATTTTCATAATTTTAATACGGAAATGCAATATTTATTTTTTTATTTAAGGATTTTTAATGATTTTTGTGTTCTTTTAGATGTTGACATGTATATGTGGGATTTAAGATGAGATTCTCATTTTTATGCAAGGTTTTTACTTGTTTTGTCATGTAACATTGTTAGCAAGCGTTGCCTCTGCGTGCTAGGTTTTAGCAAAATTCATGTTCTTATAAAGAATGTTGATATCTTGTAGTTATCTGTCGATATGTAAATGAGAATGATAAGTATTAATGATGAAATCAGCATTCAAAGCTAGCAAGTGAAATAAGTAAAAAACTAAAGACTGAGCGAAGGATAAGTCAGAAATAATTGAAACAATGAAAAAGTATGTTTAAAGTTTTACTTTAAAGGCAAATGAGCATGTTCTTGATCCTGGGTGGCTGGTTTGGTCGGTTCAAGGCGTCATCGGAAACTAAGCATTAGACATCATCATCAGTCTACGCACACTTTACTAACACCTGTATTTAAAAAAATGCTTACGTTTTGGTATATTGCAAAGCGCCTTAATATCAATGCGCAAAGAATTTGGAATATGCCATGAAAATGATCTTATGATATCAATTGCTAGTGCCCAAAATTGCATGGATGATGAAGTAATCACAAGTAATGTAAATGAATCTAAGAATTTTACAAGAAATTCTACAAAACTTTTTTTTAAAGACTGCAACAATACTTATGTAAATGGACAGTGGAAGAAAAGACTAGCAAATAGGACGGAAAAGTAATATATTACCAGAAATTACCAGATTCAGCCAATGCTCTTTCCAAGAGAATTCGCAGTCTGAACAGAGATAGTAAACGATGGAATCGACCGATACTTGACAAACTTGACATTTACTTGTACTCTCCGTTATTAGCTAGTTTTAGGGCGAATAAGTTTACACGATTAAGTTAACGGGTCACCCTAATTATACTGTTGACTTCCTTTCAATTTAAGCAGTGCTTTCCAAACGCCAACCAATCATACATATCATAAATATGCAAGATAATTTTAATGTTTTAAAGGAGGAGGGGAAATTTGGTAGATAGTATAGGTTTGCTAACAGCGGCTACTTGAATTGGGTAAAAAAGGCGTTAGTTTTAATTATGCATGAAAAATCAATTACGACATTTTCATGTAAATTAATTGAATTCAACGTGTTTTATTAAGATGACCAAGTTCAGGTTCGTGAAAAACGTGACATAGCATAAAGATTAAGGGAAGAACAAAAAATTATCAACACAATTTGCTATCAACTATGCCATGTCATCATGTTAATCATGTCATAGAAGGAATGAATACATAACAGAAACGATTTGTTTGCAGTAGTGTACCCCGCAACCTACAAATCTTTCTAGAAACATTCCTAAAGGTTTGTAATATGGCCTCATATAAAAGTTGTTAATTGTTTGCAATATTTCATCATTGCTGGACTTTAGACTCATCTTCAAGATTAAGAAAGCATCATTGATTCAGCATGAGTAATTCCGTTTTCCCGAGAATTTCCAACAATTTGCATTGCTTACTTGTAGGTTGAATTCTGTAAATAGGACAATGTGCTAAAAGTGACTTGAATTAGGTGCATCAGATAAAGCAATGTGCTATTTTTATCCGCAGATGGTGTAATAATGAGCAATTATAGAACGTTTTTATGGAGATTTTTTCATCCTACTCATTTTTATGTACATGAAAAGTTTGGGTAGACAAATTCCCACGCAAATGGGAAAGCCGGTAAAGCGATGTAGTTAAAAGTAGGTGGAAAAGAAACATGGAAAGACATCCAAACTCAATTGCATGCAATTGCTCAACAAGTTAATGGAACAAAAGGATCACTATTTAGGAAGAGTCTTCTTTTTTCCTTTCCCTCTCGTCCTAGACAACATCATAACATATAACTTTACAAGCAAAAACCCTACAGTTCATTTATTGTCTTCGGCAAAAGCTAATGTGGTTTGTGTGTTGTTGAATATATTCACTTTTCGTCTTCTAATAATGCACAAATCCATTTAGTATGCACCAATTTAGCTTTACTTTGTTAAATGACGATATATTATACTCCTCCGCCTTATCTTTCCAATTTGAATGAGTTGTGAAGGGTGTACAAGTTTGTGAAGCAATTTTGTTTGACAGTATTAAAGGAAAAGTAAAAAGATGAGGTAACAAAAATGATGTTTGTAGTTTAATCAAAGATGTTTTAATGGGGGCAACCGGAAAGTGTTGACTCACATTCTTACATTGGAGGAACTTATAAAGGTGAAAAAATGGTTTTATTGCATGAATACTCAAAGAAAATTTGGAGGGAGGTCAAGGAGAGCAGGTTTGCCCTTAAAAAGACGGGATATGGATATGATACTATTTGTCAAGTTGAAGGAGGTACGTTTTCTACCATGCCCTTAGCCTTTGCTAGGAATGTTGATGCGCAACAAGAAAACGAAACGATAGTGAAAGAGATCTCCGAAAAGTTGTAATATTAAAGTAAAAAATGAAAATATTGAAAGCAAATATAGGTACCTTATTAATTTATATAACTTGATTTTAGAAAAAATAATTTCTTGAAAAATTAGTAAGACATTTTAGGGATTAAATTGATTAGTGCTGGTGGCATTGACATTGTCGTTGCGTTCCGTTCAATGACGATGTGTTTATGCGATCAGGGTAAGAACAGATACAGCGTCTGCGATTTATCAAACAAAGTCCAACAAAGAATATTTTCAATAAAAATCCGGCTTAAACTCAACTGTTTGCCACTTGATTTAATATAACTTATTGCTTAAGGATAAAAACGTTGTGACGGTTGGAACGACCTTGTTATTGAATTTTAATGTAAAGGATGCGATGAAGAGGCGGATGACAAATCTCTTTTTGCACCTGAGTCAGCAAAAATCATGATCATGACCATTTGATGGTAATTTTTTATTGAAGTTATTATTCTTGAGCAAGTAAAGTACAAGTAATTCAAAGATTGAGCAAATACTTTGCACACTTTTTCATGAAAATATGGATAATTTAAGTATTTTAGTGTTTACTACGTAACACGGTGCAGGTGACAATTTGCGCTTTTAAAAATTACATGAATGATATATGAAATGCAATCTTGTTCTGATGTAAGTTTTTAAAAGATTGGGATTTTGCAGGCAACATCAAAACACGAAATGCAGCTCTATAGTTGGTTTAACTCTCAAACTGCTTAATTATTTCGTAATTTTGACAAATCGTTCCCTTATAATGATCAACACGTTACCGAGCCGTTTGTTATAAATTGCACAAAAAACTGCATTATTTTTTTTAAACGGTTGACAGGAGTGAGATTTTGTGATTAACAAAGATATAATAAAGAGTGACATGCAAAATAATGTGTAAATGATTTGTTAGCATGCAATAATCCGATCATACAAGAATTTGAATGAAATTGGCGTTTTATTGTCATTTTGCCACGAGTATAATGACATTTCAAGAAACCAGAATCTTCCATTTTAAATGGCAGCATTGACATTCTGACTCGCGAGTTGGTGTTATTAAATCGATACAATAATATAAAATAACAACAAAGAAACATTTTTTGAATTACCCACATTGCGTTTTTGATTTACCAATTCAATATAATATGAAAATGATGTGGCAGGACATAGACCTTCTTCATTTTCAAAAATGATAAAAAGCAGCCACGCTGCAGCTATTACGCTCACATTGGCATTGGAAAAGAGCATTTTTTTACAGTTGAAAAGTATTGTTTTTATTATTATTAATTTTTTCATAACTTGGCATGTGCTATGCGTAGGATTGCGTAATTGCACTTCAATCCTCAAATTACTATGTTTGGTTTCCGTCATTATTCCTCGGATACAGCGCTGCAGTGGTTACTGCTTGACTGCAATAGAAGGGGGCTTTTTATTACGATCTTTGAATTTGCAGTAAATGCAACTTCAATTTCTTACCAAACTGCTGCTGTTTTCATAAATTTTTAAGCAATCTTAGCCGCATGTTACTTTGCATTAAAAATTGATTTTTTCCAATATATTATAAGATGAATGAATATAATCGAGTTAGATTTTAATTTATATTTTAAAGGAAAGAGCAAGAGGATGACAGATACATCGATTAGGAAAAAAACTTGCCCGTCAACTTCATAAAAACATACTACATTGTTGTTGGTGGGAAGATTTCAATGAAAAAAGATCTCATTTGGTTGGATTTTATTATCAAAATTCACCATGATTTGATTAAGATTTTGTTCTATCAGATTTCAATTAGTTGATTGTATACTATTAGATGATGATTTCTTGAATGAATAAAATGAATGCAAACGTTGTTGCAGGGAATGAATTGAATTATAGAGGAGACGAGCCGAAAGCAAAAAGGATGATTGCATAATACCAAAGAAAAATATTGCAAGAAGGAATTGCTTTAAAAAGCAAAATAATTTGTTGGTCGAGATTGTGACATTGACATAAGCAGATAGTATATTATGCCGACGTAGTTAATATTGCCCAGAAATGGCTTATTTATTTATAGCCATTAAATATTTTAATTTCTCATTAAAACCAACCAAACATTTTATAAACAAGAGTGAGTCCTTTAAAAGCAACCTATCAAATCAAACGTAAGTACAAAAACGTATCAGTAAAAGGAAAAGTTTTTCAAAAAAGGGTTACCAGAAAGTGTAATTGTCGATATCGATTAATTATCTGTCTACAAAAGAAGATCATAAAATTTATAACTCTTATTTTTATCAACTGAAACAATCTAAATTTATACCACTTTATTTGAGCATCAGCTTTCCAAAGCAAACACAGGTAAACCGCAAAGCACAAGAAGTTATAACTTTTTGGGATGATAGCTAAGAAAAGTAAATGAAGCCTCCTCTTAGTACTCACCTCTAGACCGTTATTTGGCCTAGTCTACATTTGAACCTCTTTTGATGAAAATTCAACAGGACTTCAATTAGTTATGGTTGACTTTTGTTGACTTTTTGGATAGATGAGGAGACACAATGACAAGAGAGAAGAGGAGAAGATAAATATCTATCAATTACTGCAATCTTCATCATCAAACTGAGCCGTATAAAATCAACATGCGTACATCATTATTACTATTTATATTATTGTTATTAGTTAAAAGTCAATAGAACGAGGGGGTGGACTTTATGACTAGCTTTTGCTGTGACTGCTACTGTGAGGGAATGTAATGCGCAATCCCATAACAATAACAAACTAGTCTTTTTGACCGATTCTGACATGTGTCCTACTCTATTTTTAGCCTGTCATGTTTCCTGTCAAGAGAAACAAAACGATGATGAGAAAAGGATAAGAAAAAGGCTGTATCAAATCACACAGGTTCAAAAATGGACTTATAGTAAAAGTCACTGTGACGTTGTGTAGCTACTTAACTACTTATAGTATAGTAAATAGTGATAATTTGATGATATTGATGAAAAAGAATTGAATGAAGACGGTGATATGATGAAAACAAAGGGGGCTTTAAACGAATATGATTTTGAGGAAAGCTTAAATAAAAAGTATGAAACATGGCTTTTGAGATGGAGAAAGAAAGCTCATTTTTCATGATCAATGTCAGTTTGAAAATGTTATTTTCTATTTAAAATCATTTGAATCCTATTCAAACATGGGTATTAAAGATGTTCTTTTCTTGATTTGAATTTAAGATGAGCTGAATCTTGAACAATTTGCCAAAGCTGCGGGTTGCCAATATGCTGAGTTTGTGAGTTTAGAGAAAATGATTCAATCATTTTGTAGGCTGCTGAGAAATATATTTTATTCAATTCCTCTTGGAGAAAATACTTTTGACTTTAATATACATGCAGCATGAGTTTGAGTTAAATGTATTAAACGTTTAGCGGTCAAGCTGACTTTATTGTATTTGGCCTGAGAGTGAGAGTCAGACCTTATAATAAGTACGCATTTTCTAATTTTTGGTGGATCAGTGATGTGGAACAAAATATTTGTTCTGTTCATGATATAGAGATTAGATAAGTTTGCTGATGACTCAAGTGTCATAGATAAGATGATGACATTTGCCCCAAGAGATTTCGATTTGACCTAAAAACATTTAGGATTCTCGGTAGCATAATAAAAGTAGCATAATTTATTCATTTGGTAAAATGTTTCATCACATGGCGGAGCTAAAAGTGCAATAAATTTAGATGAATTCAAAATCTGTTGCAAGAAGAGCGAAATGAATGGAATAATCATCAAGTGTGTACCTGGCAGAGAAAAAAAGATAAGTTTACATCCCATTCTTTTATAGGTAGCTATTTGGATGCAAGTTTAGATAGAGAGGCGGATGTGATGATTACAGATGGGACCTATTGAGCACCTAAACACTTGTAATGAGCAAGACAAGGAAAAGAAATGAAATTAAGCTATTAAAGTATCCCTAAATAAATGTACTGGGTAAAGTTTGACAGCTCTTAAGAATACAAGCTTTCAAACTTTAATTAAAAGAAAAATATTTGTTCTGATAATGATCAAAAGTTACAAAATTTTTTCGATAATTGGGAGTGATGATGCATTAAATATTATTGGTTACTTTATTTTGCCATTACGTAAGTAAAATTAATAATGAATGAAAATCGACAAGGGACAAAAGCAATTAGGATTTAGGATAAGGTTATGAGCAAAATTATACATGTACATGAGTACCTAGAGATAATGTAGCTTCCGATTGATATTTATTGCAAAATTAAAATTGAGAAAGATGCAATACAAAGGGAGCACGAATGAAAATGGGTCATTCAAAGTACATATATATTTCAAATTATATTCGTATCAATAATACAAAATAAAACAACTCAGATTTTAGATTGATCTCGCAAAATAAGTTGTTCTTGGAGCATGGCTTTCAATAGACAATGTTCCATCACTCCAATTTCCACTTCCATATCCCCCAATTCCTTTTTCAGGGCCACCAGAGCTTTCTTGGTTTTAACTACAGGAGCTCCGTCGGCCATTATTGTGCCTCGCTCTTCCAACTCTCGTCGAGTTTGATCCAGCTCATCATTAAGATGAGTTAAAGTTTTATTTTTATCTGCAACCTTGTTACTTAGCTCACGGTGAACTTCTTTCAGTTGGGATAATTTTTTCTATTTAAATCGGAAGTGAAGATTTAATTAAACAAATTTTATTAGAATAAAAAATTCCAATAGTTTATTGATAAAAAGATAAAAACCAATATCGATATTTGCATATACCTGAGATTCATGAAGTTCGTCTAACTGACGGGAGAACTGTGTATTGAGGAAGTTCTCACGACTGATCACCTTCTCAGAAACATTTTTTGCCTCTGAAACAAGTCTCTCCAATGGCTTTTCCATTTGATCTATGGCGTCTTTAATACCTTCAACATACGACTTCATTTGCTCCTGTCGCCAACGCCAATCCTGCCCATCTGCATTTAATATTATATGCAAAAATAAAACTTTTTAGTGTTATTTATTGTAACAATAATTTTGATTGGGTTGATTAGTTAACGACATAATCTTGGCTCTTCTTCTCCTAAGCCAAGGCCCGAATAAATATTTTACACATTTATTCGGTAGCATTTGCATTTTATTTCAATGAAAACTGATTCATACCAGACTTGACAGTGATCTTCAATTGTGGAAGAACTCGCTCAACTTCCAACCTCCACTCTTCCGCATCTGTTTCTGATTTAATCATTTTCTGTTGTATGGCATCCTTCAAAATATAAGAAAAATATTATGCCAATAAATTCTGTTTGCTTTTCTGAGACTCATTTTTATATTAACACTTGAATTTTGAATTCAAAATAAAAACAAATTGCCAAAATCAATCGATTTAGCAGAAATGAGATTATTATGCACAATAAATATGTGAATGACACTTAAAAATTAAGGTAGAGCATATATTCTTTCACACCTGTCCACCATTTGCATCTCCTTGGACCCATGCCACATCATTGTCATCCTCGTCTGATGAAACGAGATTCTCAATTTCTTCATCAACTTTTGAACTGTCGATTTCATTCACTTCATCATCCGGAAGGTCCTCCATATCATCAACGTCTTGATCACCAATCTTCTTCCGGGGAATCCACACCAATCTTTTTAAAGAGCAAAAAATATACAATTAAATACTGCTTGTTTAAAAATTGTCACTTTGTCATATAAAATTACACTATTTCTTACTCTTTCCAAGAATGACCACTTGCTTTTAGTGCTTGATCAGCTAGAAAGTTAAGCACGAAAACCACTTCAACGCCAGATCCTGATTTTACCCTGTTTGGAGCAAAGTCTATTGTTGCCCCCATTTGTTTGCAGTGGTCTAAAATCCCAATAGTGACCATATTTGGGTCATCCGACTCTTGAGGCATTGAAATGTTCCTTTTGCACTTTTGAATGAGCCATGAAGCAATGGACACAAAGTTGAAGTACTGCTCACCCGGGTTCTTAGGTATGGAGAAGTAAAACTGATGAATGGGTTTAATCCGAACAAGTTTGGCAAACTCTGTACGATAACCAAGAATGATGAGTTTATCATATACGCTTTTCATTGTATTGAAATGCGCAAATTGAGAGCCTGGATTGGTGCCTTCATCTTGAAAATCCATTCTTGTAAATAGGAAATTTTTGGACAATCAGTAAAACTAAAGGTTAAATTAATTCGTACTCGGTTGATTGCAACTTCTAATCAGACTGTTTGTCAGCTAAATGTAAGGCGAATTGGTGAATGCGAAATTCATAGAATTCTCACATTATCCATCGTCGTGTAAAAAAAGTATCCTCTCTCTCGCACACAAATGTCGTCGTCAAGGACTCCGTGGTCACAACAAACCGGAGAAAACAGATAACATAAACAAGTCCGGAGAGCTGACAGGAAATGGCTCCAGCTGGAATAGATATAATTACATGCTGTGCTTGGCTGGAGAACGGGAAAAGGAAAAAGTATATTGTTCAAACAAAATATTGGATTGCTTTTACATTAAAAAGCAAAAAGTTTCTTAAATTAACAAGAAAAATGACTGAGGAACTGAATTGGGGTAAGATGAGACTTAAGAACCTAAAACACGTATTTGCTTCATCAGAATAGAACTGTTTTAAAATGTTATAACTTTTTACGATTTTTAGCGAGAATGGCGGCACGGCGAAGGCCTGCCAGGCCTGTTCCAGCAGGGGGTGAAACAGTGATTGCTGAGGATACTTCTTCAAACCGGAAGAAAAAAGAAGAAGTCCTAAATCAAGCTCGAGCCGTTCTCAGACAAAGCCAACAGTTTCGACCAGTTTCTATTCACGATAAGAAGAATAATAACCTGAGTAACAAACTTGCTTTCCAGCAACCTGTCCAAGAGGATTTCTGGACACCCAGCGGCCTAGTAGTTGACAGTACATCCCTCCACCAGCAACGCTTCAATCCTTTATCCGAAGTCGTTAAGCAAAGCAAGGGAAAATTGGAACAAGAAGATGATTTCGGGCTTCCATTTCGTGATTCAGTACAAAGAGATTCTATAATGATGGCTCGCAGGTCAAGCAAAAGTGGTGCCAGTCAGCCTTCCAGCTCAAGCACGACAATATCCATGAACACTGCTGAATTAAATGTGTCTTCGGATTCGGACACAACTCCATCGGATTCTGACTCTGATCAAGGAGGTTCCGTCGTCTCAGTGAAGAAACGTAAACATCGAAAGAATGTAAAGATTATAGAACCAGTTACAATGAAGCTCACTCCACTAACACCAGCACCTACGGCTAATCTGAATTCTCAATCAGAAGAATTGGGAGGAAACAAAAAAGTTGAAATTGCACCAGTAAATCTTTATCGTCATCATGAAGATTCCGAAAGTGAACCGGTTTCGGCAGCACCCTCAGGAAAACTCCCTATAGTGTCCAGCGAACTCATAGCGCCTCCAACATTTGCCGCCGTGGAAACAGACGAGCTTGGCTTTAGCCGTGCTCATGTAAAAAAATCAGAAGGCGATCCTCATTGGTTCGAGAAAGCCTTGTTAGTAAGAGGGGAATCCATTTCTGGAGCTGCGTACAAATCATTTAAGCAAGTTCAGTCTCCTCATATTTCCTTCCCGCAAACAAGAGATGAAAAGAAAAGGAAGCCAATTTTTACTAATCTCACTGACCCAGAGTATACCGCTGACTGGATTAGCGATGGGGAGTTGGGAGAAAATGACGAAGAAATTGAACAAATCACTGAAATTCCTGAATCGGAATTTGTTGATCAAGATTTTACAAGCCATGGCGGTGGTGGTGGAGGTATCGAAGACGAATCAAGAGAAAATAACACAAACGTTGAAGATGACATAGTGATGAGCTTAGCAAATGATGTGGACACTTCTAGTCTTATTAAAACTGCTACAGAATTGGAAGCAAGTGGTGTTCTTGAAGAAATTGCTGAAACGCTACATAGCGTTCTAGAGATATCAGAGAAGCCGGAATCCCAACCAAATGATTTTAGACTTTCAAAAGATGGTGAAGCTTCATCTCCTGAAGAAGGATATGATGATGAATTTCTAGAGGAAGAATTCGAACCATTAAAGAGTATTTTCAATGATATCTTTACAAATCCAGATGAAACGGAAAAGAAAGCGGAAAAGATGGATGAAGAGGTGCACACCACTTCTCAAACCAAGAGCAAATCTCTGTCACATAGCAAGAGTCACAACAGTCATCATAGGAGAGAGTCAAGTACAATTGGGAATATTTGGGTTCAATACGACGGGGATGATTATGACGACACTTTTATACAGGGAAGCTCTACTACATCAACTGCAAATAAATCAACGTATACGTCAAAGAAAGTCAGCTCCAGTAAAACCGTTGGAACTCTCAGCAAAGATGGCGATTCAAAATCAACTCTTTCTGGAACGATAACAGGAAAAACAAATAAAAGTGGAGGTTCAAATACTGCAGTCAGATCCAGACGTAAAAGTGAAAACATTGAGCCAGTTAAGGCTTCATCACATTCCAAGTCGGGTTTGAAAAGTTCCAATTCTGGATTAAATGAGAAAACTAATAAGACGGAGAAAAAAGTCAAAACATCTTCCAAGTCCCTTGTAGGGGCCCAACCTAGTAAGAAAGAATCAAGTGTAGGGGAACGAGAACCGCATCCTTCATCCCGTTATCAGAAAAACATCAAATCAATATTGGAGAAAGAAGTTTATCAAAAGGAACTGAAGAGGAGACGCTCTCAGAGATTGCGAGATGAAAGATCGCAAGAACGGAGGAAGGCAACTGCCAAAGAAAGCGCAGAAAAGAATAAAGGAACCTCATGGAAGGATCCTGCGTATACTGAGATTTTATTACCAGAGTTGTTCAAATACAAGTCCGTAAGTGGATTGCAAGCTGCAAAGGCAAAGAGAACGACCGGAGTTGCAAGCCCTTTACCACCTTCAATGAATTTTGGAGCACCATTTTTCAATTTTGATGGAACCCTGTCTTCTGACCAGTTTGCTTCTGCTGGGTCTTTAGCAGCGGCTAAAGTTGAATCCTTAGATATTCCAGATCTCGTTAGAGAGGTACTGGCAAGCAATGAAAGGATGTATAGGATGACAGTTCAGGCCGGTAAAGAAATGGCAAAGGTGTACAAAAACAAAGTGAGAGCAAAAACTGCTACTTCAAGGCACAAATAATTTTTTTATTTGCAATAAAAGGAATAATTCTTCTCATCATACGATTTCTTGAATTGAATGTGAACAAAAATACATTCATTCAAATGTATACTTTTATTAAATAATTTTTGTCGAAATCTTTTGATGCTTTCTGATAATCGAAATAAAACCTTAATGCTATTTAAGATTTATCAGAGAAACTAAAATGTCTAAATCTAACAAACAACTAAATCTACAGGCACAACAAGGAATACAGTACATAGAGCATACTAGTAATTGCGATTCTTACACGTTAACATAATCGTTATTCAGTCGAAGAAAAACATAACGTTTTATTGCAATCTATCATTATGATGGCTTAAAATTAGTGTCATTTTTTGCTGACAATTTAAACGAACATTAATACTAATCATAAACTTATCAATAAAATTAAACTGGTTTACTTATGGACGATTAGTGGAAGAGTAGTACATTTGTTATCATCCTTTTTTGGGCTCATCTTCTCCATCATACATGTCATGAAGCCACGCACGGCGATCATCCTCTCTTCCTGTTCACAGAAGATCATTATCATCATTGTAAAGCTAGAATGGGTGGGAATCATAAGCACAATAGTTGTTATAATTTGTACTTGAATGCAAACAACTTTAATTTAGCATTTTATTTGCTATTTAACAACGCAATATTTAGGGGATGTGCATCAAGCATTACAGGGATAAAATTAACCAGTGTCTAATCTAATATGCAATGTTGATCATTACATCATAAATGTTTGATTTTTGCAATAATTAATTAACAATATTATACATAAGCATTAGCATGATAAGCACTGACTAAATGGATAACCGAAAAAAACAAAATAACTGGCATATAAATATAGGTATTGATTATAGGCTTAGGCTTTAGGTAGTACTTAAAAGCAGACTATTCAATTACAACTACTTCATGGCAATTGTGTACAAAACTATTTCGCTTTCGTTTACTACCTCGTGTGGGTCTAGGATTGAAGCCACCTCTGCCACCCCGGCCTGCACCTCGTCCTGCGACAACAACAGGTCTTCCCTTGATTCTTACATCCTGTAAATAAAATATTTTAAGTATTTAAAATGTTGTACGCTCAAACCCAAGATTACCTTATTCGTGTATTTTAGACATATTCGAATGTTTTTGATTTACCCCAAACTTTGCAGGTTGTCTGCTTAAAGAATTTCTCAGATCGATTTGTTTTTGGCGATCTAAAATTAACTGCCTTCTAAAATCTTCTGGCATTGGCGGTGGAGTATTTGAATGTGACCTGGATCGTCTACGAAGTCTAACGTCTTCTCTCGGAACACGAATGACTGGGCTTCTGCTACGACCTGCTCCTTGGTTAGGATGTGCAGAAACTTCCATACGGGAATGAATTGGAGGCGGACTTCCGCCAGAAAATCTTGATTTTCCTCTACGCATATTGTTGCGCTCTGTGTGAAGCTCTGGGCTTGGCCTACGGAGATCTCTAGCCCGGGCCTCCCTTTCCCGTTCAGAAATAATGAGCGGCAAGTGTTCTCGACTACCTCGAAGTTGCTGTTGTTGTTGTCGTAGTAGATCCTCTCTATCTCTTTCCAACGCCTTTTCACGTTCCATAATCATTCGTTCTCTTTCCCTTTGCTGCATCTCCCTAATCTCATGTTCCCTTTCTCTATCAATGGATCTTGAATGACTTGAAGATGGAATTGGTGGCGATCTTGAACGAAGGCGTCTACCACTGGTAACTTGTCGACCTGCTCTGGGCGAAGGAGATCGCGACCTTCGAGAAAAAGATCTTTTTGGTTCATGTACAGGAGGTGACACTCGTTCGGAATGAGATTTGCTAGTACCAGATGAAGCAAGTTTAAGAGCGTGATGGAAAGCAGGATCTTTGGATCCTAAATAAGTATCAAGCGAATTGCCACCCACAGGTTCCCGTATGATTGCCACAACTCTTTGTTGTGTAACAGTTGGTTCCTGAATGTAAGCATTTGGCTGACCAGGGTTTTCCTCATTGTCATTATTTTTAATCCTTCTTTCCATTGCCTCTTTGAGTTCATCTCTTTCAAATATTGGTTTAGAACCTTCGTTAATACGACGTGGAATTTTCACTTCTTCTGGGTTAAGTATACGACGGATAATGGCAGGGGGTTCTGAACGAATGATACTGACAGCTGGAACATTATCTAGAGTTGATGAACTTGACGAAGATTTTGAAGCTGGCAGGGGTTTCCTGTCCCTATCTCTACTTCTAATTAAAAAAATAAATGATTTATAAAATAATAATCTATAATTCGAACATGGCACTAGAGATCCGCCATTCACAGTAGAAAAAAAGCTAACCTTTCTGTTCTGCTACTACTACCAGTCTTGGAAGAATACGGACTTGGTGACCTCCTCCGATCTCTATCCTTTCCATCTCTGGAATCCCTTTCATTTCGATATCTACCACTGTTACCAGCACCTCCTCTTGGAGATGATCTTGGCGACCTGCTCCGGGATCTAGATATAATTTAAAACCCAATTGATTAATGGCAAGCAAGAAAACTTTAAGAAAGTGTTTTGTGTGATTAGGTACCTTCTAGAGCCTCCAACTCTACCCGACCTTGATAACATTGGAGGTGGTGGGGCACCTGGCCCATTTCTATGATGCATCATTATCTACTCTCTGGATAAGCTTGCTTAACCTTACAAAGAACTTTTATAATTCCGGAGCAAATTTAAAATATTTTTCAACACATGACGCCAAACATTTTTGGAAGTTTAAAAAATGCTAAAGTTTAAATAAGCATCAAATTTAGCACATTTCTTTTGTTGTGTATAAAATTGCTGGTCGCTTCCCATTGGTTATAGCTATTTTCACTTTTTTGTTTTTAGATAAAAACCCAACTCAAACCAAGCGCATCCTTTCCCTTTGTTTGTGGGGCAGACGGAAACTTACAAACTTGCTTAGCAAATTTGCTCAAAATCAAATTTGGAATTTGTTTGTAAAATGCATACAAACTTTGGTTTTTAGTCTCGTGATGATGATGCAAAGCAGGTTCGAGTACGAAGAAAAAGGGGAGTTGTTTACGTAATGTTCATGCATTAAACGTTTTGTATGTTACATGTTTAGCCAGAAAGGACAAGCAAAGGATAAATCTAGAGAGATCCACCTGATTTTAGATTTTGGTGGAAATCTACGTATACAAGAATTAGTCATCATTTTGGTTTAGCTGAATAAATTTGCAAATTTCTTAACTGTTCCGGAACTTCAATCAAAATCAAAGTTAACTGTGGGTTTAAAAGTATTGTCAAAAGAATCAGTTCATTAGAGTAAATTTGGATTGTTCATTTTAGAAGTGATCACAAAGGTAAGGTAAATTTATTTTTCCTAAATAAATGATTTGATTCTCTAATGTATTTGTCTTTTTCTTAGGAATACACAGATCTAGCATGTCGTTAAATACAGCTCACTGTAATGGGGGCGTTCTGGTCCACCAGGGAGAAATGTAAGTTTTCAAGGATTGACTTAAATATTAATTGCAAAAGCTAACTATTAACTGTCATTACTTTTTGTTTCAGAATCCTCTTGCATGCGAATAACGCAGTCCTTTCATTTTCCGGAAGTGATGAACTCAAGTTTGGGGAAAAGACTGGGAATGCCTACCTGACCACACATCGGTTGATCTTTCTTCCTGGGAAAGGGCATAATTCTGGAACATTTCAGTCTTTTTCATTTCCCTTCTGTGTCTTGTCTGAAGTGGATGTTGAGCAACCAATGTTTGGTGCAAACTACTTGAAGGGAAAAGTTCGGGCTCAGCCAGATGGAAACTGGAGAGGTGAAGCAAAGTTCAAGCTGCTATTTAAGAATGGGGGTGCCATAGATTTCGCACAAGGGATGGTCCGTGCCATGCAACTTGCAAAGCAGATGACTGCACAGAGTCAGTTTTGGAATACACCACCTCCATCTTACTCTGCGGCGACTCAACCTGGTGCTGGTTATCAGCAAGCTCCACCCTCATACTACGCCAGCCAGAACAACTATTATGGATGGATGCCTCCAGCATATAATTTCCCAGCTCCAGAGGGTATTAGAAACAGAAACAGATCTTTTTGTCCAATGATTGTTCCCTTGCCTGTTTTCTACTGAAATGCATAAAAGCCTTTTTTGAATCTCTTGCCAATTATTCTGCCTTGTAGCCTTTTCATGCTTCCAATTAGATCTTCCGTTATCCTGATGTATTATTTTGCTTCTTGTGTACTGTGCACTGAATGTATAATAAGCTACATTTCTCTCTTTAGTACATTTATAAGTTAAAGTTCAGTATTAATTTTGTCATGAGCGTTTGTCTCAATAAATATTTGCACTTTAGGGCTTAATTTGAATCCTGGCTTGTTATATTATTTTCATTTTCTATTTTACTTTTGGCACGCACATACTTCAGGTTGTATTATTACTATTACGTATTAGACCGATTCACTCTCACTGACATTAACATCGTATTTTAATACTTGCAGCCGGAACAGTGTTTGTCAGTGAAGCCCCTCCGCCGTATCCTGGAATAGGGGGACAAGCTCCAGCATATCCCCAGCAACCTGCTGCGAATCCATACGGTGGTGGCTATCCTGCAGGAACCCAACAACCTGCTGCGAATCCATACGGTGGTGGCTATCCTGCAACAGCCCAACAACCTGCTGCCAATCCTTACGGCGGTGGCTATCCTGCAGCAGTACCACCACAACAAAATGGAGCTTATCCTCAACAAGCCTACGGATTCGCTGCTCCAAACAATGGTGGGGCACCAGGATACTATCCACCACCTGGTGGATTTGCTTATGCAAATGGAACGCAGGCATTTGTGCCATCTCAGACAGCGCATGCACCTCCACCATATGTGCAAGTTGATCCTACTGCAAAGAAAAATGACTAAATCTGGATGTCATGTCACTACTCAAACAGTCAACAAGTCCTACTTTAAATTGAATTTTATATCTTTCCTTTTTCAATAATAATTAAATCAATTATGTACACGGTTAGGGTTTATATAGTTTTTTGGAGTTGTTGAATTTAATTGATTGTATTTCAATCTTAGAATACAAAACTCAAAACTCCCAACTGACACGAAACAAAAATAATCAATGACACTGAAAATGTAATAATGATAATAAAATTTGTTGTGCTATTAGAATAGTCAAGCGCATTTTATTCGATTATTATAATGTACAATATACACGAGTTTTAATGATTAGATTATAGTATTGTATTAGTTTTTGATGTCATTTCGAATCATTCATTCCTACTATGCATAATGTATTTATTATATACCTTCTTTTCTTTAATATAAGTTTTAATTTGCAGAAACAGATCAGAATATTTATGTATCTGTATCAATGTATGAAATGTGTATGAAAACATGATTTTATTGGTTTAACAGCACGCTTTGGTGTTAAGCTGACGAATTTACCTGATTCCGATTTGTAAACTCTCGAAATACATTATATTAATAAACATTATTTTTTTGTAAGTTATTTTTGCTCAATTTTAATCATTTATTCATTATCCAATTTTGGTTTAATAATCATTTTGCTTGATGCACTAATTGGTAAAAGTATATTTTTACAATTAATACAGAACAAGCGTTCTATAACAAGATATAAATATTTGTAGTACCAAAACCACAAACGGAACTTTTGATTAAATAAATACAAATACAATAACCTGAATTATAATTAGTTATTGTGTGATACATTGGAATAAAAATTTAATATTAACTTTTAAAGATTTAGATTTGGTTTTGATCTTAAGAACTGTTTCATTTTAATTAGCGTCTTGAGAATCGAATTTAGGGAAGATTTCCATAACCTTTTCCCACGTAAGCAATCCTGTCGATAAATCCCTTACCGTGTCCCCAACTTTATCAATCTATAAGAATTATGTATATTTATTAAAATTATGCGTAAACATTTCATTTGTATAGTTATTGATATATTAATTTGATCTGATGAATGGATTTACTCACCGGCAATCTAACTTGAAGTGTAGAATCTCTTTCACGTAGCGTAACGGTATCATTTTTAACTGTTTCGAAATCAATAGTGATTCCGAACGGAATTGCAATCTCATCCGTTCTAGAATATCGCCTTCCAATGGATCCACTTGAATCATCTACTCGTAATGATACTTCACGTTTCCTTAGCTCTTGGGATACTTGAGCTACCTTCTGCAAAAGTTCGGGTTTACTACTCAAAGGCAATACCGAACATTTCACCGGGGCTATCAAAGGTGGCAATGAGAAGTACTGTAAAGAAATATCAAAAAGGTAACCAAATATTTCAAGATATTAGATATTGGGTTTTTCGGAATTGGAGTAGATAATCTAAAAGCATTTTCTTACCGTTCTTTGGGCATCGTCAGGCCTTATCTTAAAATTATGTTCGAAAATTGAATACAAAATCCTTCCAACGCCAAAACTTGGTTCAATTACATTGGGAACGAATTCTTCAACATGGATTGTTTTCTCCACCTTTCCAATCGTTATTTCAGCCGGGGTTAACTTGAATTGTTGATTATTTACAGTAATCTCCATTGACCTGTATCACAAAATTATAAACAATTCCTATCATTAAACTGAACCTGTACAAACATAACCCCACTTACGTTAATATTATAAATGACATTGATTTATTACCCATCAGATTCCAAACTTTTGGCCAAACTTTCCAACTGGAAGGGCTCAATTTTTTCAAAGTGTTCAGCAATTGCTTTTGCATTTTGTTTAAACTGCTTTCCAATTACTGCCTTATTTAAAGTGGCTTGCAAAAGTTCCACCTTCTTAGGCTGTGGAAGTCGCTTTTCCGCAACAAGCCTCACTCCAGTAGCTTTCGTGTGTTGATTAAGATCGAATGCTGACCGATCAGCACACCCAACACATTCAACCCATCCCTGAAAAATCAAAACGATGCTTATTCCAAAATACTTATGGAACAAGTGTGTGTGGAATAGGAAATCAAAACTTATAATCTTACGTAAGATGTTAATATTTCGGCATCCCAGCAGTCCCTTGCATAATGAGCCATTTCATTTCCCATATGTTGCCGGAACCTCAACTTTTCTGTATTGACACCGACTTTGGTTAAGAACAGTTGAATTCTTGCAAGAAAATATCCTAAGGTCTCGTTTGCCACTAATTTCTAAACAAACGGAAGTTCCTGAGTCAAATTATTTTTGCAAAAATCTAAGCTAAATAAATGTATTTCAAATATACAGCTCACCGATGCAACTGCCTCCCCAATGGTTAACCTGGTAGGTCTCTTTCCGTCCATTTGGTCACACGCAGAGTAAAACAACAACTGTGTATCTTTTACCTCTCCAAACCTAGGATGAGTTAGATCCAGCGGGTCGCAAAAGTGCTCAATTTCCGCCATGGTAAATTCTCTTACACGAAGCAACCCAGAACGTGGAGAAATTTCATTCCTAAAAGCATTTCCAATTTGTGAAGCGGCAAATGGTAGTTTCCCTTGAGAGAACTCTAAAAGCCGTTTAAAATTAACGAATATTCCCTGAGCCGTTTCAGGACGGAGAAAGCCTTTAACAAGACCAGTGGGTCCAATGGAAGTGGAAAACATCAAATTAAACTCAAGTGGTGGTCCCACAGGGTTTCCAGTTGTTGGGCTCACAACGTTAAATTCTTTAATCAGCGCCTCCATTTCTTCCTTGCTGTATCCATCCAACTGTGCCAAAACTTGTAGAATTCTTTCCTGTTGGGCCTTATCAGTATTCTTTTCCTTTTGCAACTTTTCCACAGTTGCTTTTATCAAATGGTCCAGCCGGAAACATTCCCCAGTCTTTTCATCCTTTACCATCAAATCAGCAAATCTATCTACGTGTCCAGAAGCTTTCAAAACAGGTTCAGGGGTTAGGATACTACAGTCCACCTCAAACATCCCTTCTTCCAACACGAAGAATTGACGCCAAAAGTTCAAAAAGTTTGCTTTTGTAGCACATCCCATAGGACCAAAATCATACTGTCCAGTGATACCACCATAAATAGCGAAAGATTGGTCATAGAAGAATCTCCTTTTTAAAAGATCTTCCATTCGTGGTCTATCAAAAACTTCTTCCTTCTTGCAAAGCTCCAATTCCTTATCCTCCAACAATTTCTTTTTCGCTTTTAATTCTACAACCGCTTTTTTAACATCGATTTCACTGACCCCATCTTGTTTCATTTTTCTTACCAGGTCCCCCTGCAAATTCAAAGTTTTAAAAGACATTTAAAATTACCCTTTAAAACTTTTGATGCCTATTCATATCAATTATCCTTACCTGCTCCTTAACTGCAGCCCTCAAAGGAGCCAAAATTTCTTCAATTTTCTCATCGGTAGCCATATCGTACACAATCCTGATAAGTTTCTTACGAGATCCCCAACCTTCTGGTAAGCCTTTTCCTGGTTTTTGAACAGCTGTCTTCACAGACGGTTGATTACTTTGCAATAACAAAGATTTACTCCAACTTCCTCCTCCAGTTGAGAATTTACTAGTTTGACAGGACCACCAGCTGCTGCTAAATCTGAACTTGTCAAAACTCCCACACACCAACTTCTTCTTCCCAAACGGTAATAATAATGATGATAATGACAAATTTAACGCTGATACACCTCCTCCTAATGACTTTGTAGTATAATCAAGCTTGAAAATGCCAAATTTATTGCTTAAATCTGATGCAGAAGTTCTGTTATAATTTCTTTCTGATTTCACTACTACACTTCTAAACAGACGTCCCGTTAACCGCATTTGATTTCTTTCGAATAAAAATATCCTCTACATATTTTGATACTCTTCTATCAAAAAATGCACCTGTGAGAATCAAATTTATTATCCTAGCAGTGCAAATTTCTTGTTCTTATAAAAGAAACACCTCACAAGTGAATTTTGCAATGAAATTTGATAGAGAAACATAAGCCGCATAGGAAGTTGAGTAAAACCTACCACCTTTCTGACAGTTCGCTTGTGGGTATTCTGCAAATTTGTAAGAAATCTTCATTTATGAGCTCTAAAAAAGCATTGCATCATCTTTCATGTATGATTTTTGGAGGAAAACGTTTTAATGGAGGAACACATTTTAAATTTTAATGATGCAATTTATAAAAGATTAGATAAGTATTTTATTTAACAAAAACAAAGCCAAACAATCAAACAAAAAGTAAATAAAACGAATAAAAAACATTATTTTTAATTAACAAAATCGCAGGGTTTTCAATCTATCCAATTAGTTGACCAAGTGGACCAAGGACTCCTCCACCCCCTCCTGAGCACCCATCCAGGGAAACTAGTTTAATATTTGGATTAATGGTCACCATTTGACAATTAATTTTTAATGATTGTGCCAGACAAAGTCCTTCGACTAAGGAAGTGGCGTTATTCGTCGTTGGGATTGTGTTGCAGAAACTCTCTATAGCTCCAGGAACTAATCCTACCAATGAGGGGGCAGTGCAACAAAAACAACATTTTGCAAGGCTTTTCAGTAAGATGAAGTCTCCATTTTCATTCTTGAACTTTCTCTCAAAACAGCATCCACTTCCCAAAAAGCCGTCTTGCACCAGGGAACAATATAGCCAACAAAATTCATGTTCCACACATGGAACTGTTAGCTGAAAGATTTAACAAAAAACTTAATTAGATTTGCAAACATTAAAACAATTGTTTCAAATAAATATTTTTCTTACCAAGTCCCCTAGCCCTGCATTTATTGGAGTCATATAGAAGAAAAGGTGAAGAGTAACCAAAGTTAAGTAGAGTTGTCTCATCTCCCCCATAATTGTAGTTATCTATAATTTCGCTTATGAATGTTTTACTTTTTACAGACAATTTCCTGTGTGCCAATTAAAGTTTCTCAAGGAATGACAAATTCATTACTGAAAATGTTTTACTGCAGTTTGAAGATTAAGTACTCTTTTTATTCCAGAAAAATCACAGCATTGCATTGGAATCCCTAGTCTTAATTAAATTTTACCCTTATTCTACAAAATGGTACTTTAAGTACCTAAGCTCTTAAAACAACATTTTCTTAAGCTTGCTCTAAGCAATATTTTTAAAAGGATTGATTCTTGAAGGACTGACCCTCAAAAGTACGGTGAAAATGACTCATTTTTTATAATTCCATTCTTTTGAAAAATATACAACTCGTTTAATGCATAAAATAAGTCGCGTGTACATACAAGGCATATTTTAAAGGATTATAATAATCTTTTTACAAAAGGTTTTTCATTACACATTTTAAAAGACTTTAGTTTAAATGCTTACAGTTATTGCTGACTCATATAATAGGAGATAAGACAAGACCAAATCAAGAAGGAGATCGGTTAGCCCGACACACAGACGGGTATTCAAAAGCCAGCTTGAGATTAACCATAACTTGAACACACCTTCGATCACAGAACTCTCCAGAAATTCTGCTAATGTACCCTGAAGCTTCAAATCGTCCTTCTTCCAAATATGCAGCACAAATTTCACTGCCTTTCTTTCCAATTGGAATCCCCAAAGGATTCAGTTTCTTGTCATAAAAGTAAACTCCACCTTCGTTGGTCACATTCCTAGCTGGAGTTTCATTGGGAATGGGGCAGCAATAACATGTTGAACTTCCAGTGTAAATCCAATCTGTTCGAGTAACGCGGATTTTTTCAGGGAAGCAACATGAAGCACCTTCTGCGCCATATTTGGAATAAGCACAATATCGAATGCAGTCCGCGTGTTGAATGCAAGACGTACCAACCTTAATTTGCAATCAAATTAATTGTTACTAATTTTACATTTTCAAGAATTTTAATTTAAAATCAATGGAACTTACATGCACTTGCGCTGAAATCAATATAATTTGGCATAGAACAAGTATTAAAATGAACGTTTGGAAGCGAAAAGACTCCATTTAATCAATTTTAATTTAGATTTGCAATGCGACAGCAATGATTCTACTAAAGTATATTTCTAGTACGGAAAGTACACCTTATGAACAATGAAATAGGTACATACCTAATGTATGTAATTTGGAAAGTTTTAGGATTTTTTGAAGGAAATATTTCTTATTTATAGAACCTTACTGGGAGAATATTTTATAACGATTAAGGTACCGAAGCTTACATAGTCATGCATACAACGGGCTTAAGATTTTGTTGTCAATTTGATTGTGGCTTAAATTTAAACTGCTCTGCTCCAGTTGGTAAAGTAAATAGCTCTCGGCTCGGGGATTAGAATAACAGGCATTGAGTACGCACTGCCCTTGTTGATACTTTAGGAATTAGATTAAAATTTCGTAGAAATAATGACCTTTCCCAATGATAATGACTAATAAATGCTAAAATCCGAGGCTTCTCAATCAATATTCAACACGTTGCCTTGAAATGAAAAGCTCAAAATGTTTTTCTAACGGATGAGAAAGGATTCTGGGGTGTGCACTCTACAGGAGAAGAAGCCCTTTACAACTAAAGCCTTAATTGTATGCTCTAATAAAATGCTCCAAATTTAGGCAAATACATAGGGCAAGTGTGATATTAGTTTCAATTTTTATAGTTTCCTGTTTTTCAAATATTTTCTTAGAATTAAGGAGATTCAATGCTTTTTCTTTAATTGACTTATCTGCAAACTGCTCTAAAAAAATTACCAACCTTGCGTCATAGATGGTTCATGTTTCTTAATTCCACTATTCCACCGCGAACGAATCAAGTTGGTTATGCATTTGTATATTGTATATATTATTTTAATAAATATAGTTTGTCACTACAATAGCTTCAATATAAGTTAATATGGCACATTACAAAGACATTTGCATACAAATAGCTCATAATCATGACAAATGATTTCTTTGTAAATGTTTTAAACACTAATTAAATACTTAACTAAATGTACAATTTAAAACAATTACTTATCACATCACTATTCTCGTGTTTATTCTACGCGATGGCTTGATTCTCCATTCATTCATGCTAATAAATTTTATCTGCTTTGCGTAATTCTTAAATATGCATAACAGTTTTCACATTACGTAAAGCATATTATCTCTGGCTCTGTGGTCTAACGAGGATAAGGAAATTATTTAATTTTCCCATGCTAAAGCGTTCAGGATATAATTTTGAGTTTGACAAGGAAAGATAGGGACGACATTTGTTAAAGTAGCAATAAAACTTCTCTGTTGCTTATCTGTGAACTATTTAATACCAATTTTGTAACATTTCAGTTGAGGGCCTTAAATGGCTTAATTGAGGATGAGAAAAGGTTTCCAATTGCATATTAAAATCCAATCTTACTTCTTCCTTTTCCTATTTGACTTATCTTTGATTTAGATTTTACTTCGTGGAGCAACCTTGCTTTTCTTAAATAAATACGCTATAGAAGCTGAGGTCCTTGGCACAATTCGCACATCACTGCATGCTCTAAATTGATTGGGAGAAAATATTAAGCTAATTAGCAAAAATATGATAATCAAAAGCATTTTGCAATAATTATTTCAAAAAAAGAATTTTAACCTGAAAGTTTCTTGTGGGCCACATCCAAGTCCTCCTTTACCGTCTGGACACGATCCCCAGTTATTTCCTATTAATTAGGCAATATATTAGTGTACCAATTAAAATTTACATAACCAAATTAGTTCAAATGATGATTAGTTTTATAAAATGAAGAAATGGTTGAACCGAATATAGCTTCCAAAATGTTAAAGTTTTACCTGCACGATAATTCCTGAAATAAAAGTATTAAATTGCCCCAATTACATAATTTATTCTAAAAAATAACTGCAAAATAACATTATAAAGTTTGTTGGTACTACCATTGTATAACACAGTGGTCACATGACACATTATCTGGAAGTTTTAATTTTGCCCAAAACGTTCCAGCTTGCATCCCAACACGTACTTTACTTCCGGAACCATCACCAATTTGTAGCACATGCTTATCAAAACAGTCTTGTTCTTCCCACTTGGGAGTTGTACAAAGTCTCCATTCCATAAATCCCATGTGGGGTGCTGTAATCTCAGCTTCTACATAGATAATATCCCCGCTTTTGTAAGTTTCCGTTAGGATCCCTTTGTAAAACCTTCCACCAATTTCATTAGCTCTGGGTCGACTTTGACTAACAGGATCCCCACAAACACCACAGGACGTTCCAGGAATATCTTTTTGGTGCACACCACCACAATATAATTGATTATCGTCATAGTTTGACGGAGGATTTAGGTGTTGAAACCGGGCAACCCTCCAAAGAGTACTCCTTCCGGTTGGTCGAAGCAGTCTTCCATGACCATTCACAATTACTAAACAATTTGTTACTACTCCTATTATAATAACGCCTAGACTTATTAGTTTAACCAGTCCCTTTCTATTTCTAATAATAAAATTGGTTCTCATAATGAAAATTTAATTTTATATGCCTTTCGTTTTTAAACTTTTTACGAATTAAACACATCTTCTGTTTATCTCACCTTAATTTCATTTCACTTCTGTCCTCTCAATCAGTCCTGCGACAAATGAAGCTCCTGAAGCTCACCGAAACGCACAGACAAAAATTATTTCGTGAGAGTGAGTTCTAAAACGCTTCTGATTTACTGCTCCTCCTCCTCCCTTGTCAAAACAAAATTATATCCCGTCATTTCATTCATATCTTTCATTCATAATATCAACAACATCCCATTCACTTCAAACTAATTTTTTTATATTTTGGAGTAAAACAACAATATTGTCTTATATCACATTAAATTAAAAATTCTTTCAGTAGTCCCATAGGCCACAGACACGAAGAGTTTTTATTCACACAGACATACAAGACAAATGTCGCCATTATCATTAACCATCAGTGTTTTGCCCACACTACAAGGGCGTTAGTTTACTCTAACCGTGTAACAGTTAAAAATCCTTTCATATATTATGCAGAAACAGTTTTATGCAATTAATGCAAACTTTTATAATTCTAATACTCCACAGCGGTATATATCTAAAACGCAAATTTTTGTAGGCTTGATAAGCCTGTAGTGGGAAAGGGAAATTGATAGGATCACTGTGTAGTAGTTTAATATTTGCAGAGATTGCCTATCTTCAATACCTACAGTTACACCTTCCACCTCGTCTTTTATATTGACCTAATGCCTGAGTGCAAATTAAATATTGGACATTTTGGTTTTTTAATAAACTAATTCATCCGCTCACTTGCTATCAACACATTTCATTAACTGGGATTCACAAATGCTATCATTTCAAATTCAACATAATCATTACTCATTAATTGGTTGCTGCGAAATGGCATTAATGATTCTTTCGTCCATCATCTTATGGTGTTTATGCAGTTATAAAATTCATTGATAAGCTTTTAAATATAAATCTGTACGATGCTGTGATTACTGTGAATTTAATGCTTTAAGGCTTGCAAAGTCGTTTTACTTGTTTACATTATTTTTGCTCATTTCGCGATAATTAATTAAAGTGATTTAACATTAATTTAATTTACTATAATGTGCGAATTTCCTACATTTACCATTCTATTTAGGAATTTTATGAAAATTGTAAATGACATCACTGGTTCATTGAATAGATTGACCTTTACTGCGCATCGTTGCTTTGCATTATTGCATTTACTATTATTTATTAGGTATTCGGAACTGGGGAATAGTAGAAATATTTATTTTCATTCATAAAACACAGATCTATTATAATTTAATTGCTTAAATTAGTCGTTTTCCAAATTTAAATCCGACAAAGTACTGGAATTCGAATCGATTTAATCCTTTAGCAGTTTGTTTGAGTAGGCATATATTTGACCTTTAAAACTTCCGGCATAAATATTGACGCACACAATCAAATTGACGTTTACAATTGAAAGACTCAAAGCACGACATAATCCTTCTATGATGCTGTTGATAATTGTGCAGCAAAAATGTTTTGGTGGAAAGAGATCATCAGATTTGGGCTGATAATCTAATTTAATATTGATGACTATTATGTACTGTAAAACTGTAATTATTTTATACCAAAACTGCAACTGCAAAACAAGCATCAATATCATACAAATCAACCATGCATTGGGCATATCTTTTCCAAATCAAAATTTGCCTGCATATTCCAATTGCAAACTGGAATAAAATTAAACAATAAAATTCTAAACGTAATCTATAATAATTGTAATTTAATGTAAGAAAGTCTTTTTGGAAAACTTTCTTAAAACTAAATCTACTAGTATGTAACTAAATACATATTTTGTACTCTTTTGATATTTAAAAAGCTTGCTAACTAGTTACAACTGCATTAAGTTTCCAAAACCATGATGATATCACATTCTATCGGCATTTTCATCCGCATCACATCCATACAAAAGTACCAGAGCATTGCAAATTGTAAACTTGCTTGTCCAAACATTTGCTTTTGTAAATTGATGTGCTTCTGAGAAACGTTTGCATATCAGACGCAGGTAATAAGAATCTGTCAATTATCTGTAATTACCACGAAATGCATACCAAAAATACAGTATCTACCCATTGAATAAAACCATAGCTTTTGATTAACAAGGTCTCAGTTTGAAATAATATAAATTATGCCGAGTTCAGCTTTTGGCTAGACTGTGGCAAAAGGCATTTCATCATATTATTTAAACCATGATATTCTTCATGATTACTGCGAAGCTAAAGGTGTTAATCCGAGCTTTTCTTACCATTCTCCAATAAAACATACATATACAGAAGAGTTAATAAGAGTTACTATTGAAGTGATTAATGGGATGGATTGAAACGTAAAGAAGCAGCCGAAAGTTTGAACTCAAGTAGCCTTCCTTTCTTCTTGATCCATCGCGTGTGCAGTTTTTGCAATATGAACACACACGGGCAAGTTTGAGTTTTCAGAAAGAAGTGAAGGTCGTTCGTCTCTCTTCATTTTGTTGCGAATTATTCATATTTCAGTTCTGTTTCTAATATTATAGCTTATGACACCCTTCTTTTGTTCTTTGTTTCATGCAATACAGAGTCCCACTCATATCATCGTTGTATCAAAAATATGGAAAGCAAATAAAACTTATAAGTTTGGAGGATTATAGATATATTTGCTTATGCAGTTCCAGTCAATAGGCGAACAAATCATGCCACACATGCAGCATGAAACGTCGGCAGCTAAATAGTAAAAATGGAGGACTTTTATCTCCATCATTGGTTGTATTTATCGTGATTGTAGTTTTGGTAGGATTACAAGAAAACTCATTTTCACGTATTAAGAATAACAACGTGAGCTTTCTATTAGCTTTTGATCGTATCGTGTAAGTTTGGTTAAAAAGAAAGACTTTTGATAAAACCAAGGAAAGTATGTCCACATAAAAACTCATTTCCCTTTGTCAATCCAAACTTACTATTGACTACATCGTTAGTAGGTATGGTGTAGAGTACACATGGAATTTCATTTTTTGGTGAATTATGCTCCATACATTCATGGCCCATATTAAGGAAAAACTAGAGCAGGTTTTTCTTTCTTCTCCTTTTCTCCCTGTTCATCGCCCTCTTTCCCTTCTCGGGTATAACTGTAAAGCATTGCAATAACACTGCTCTCTGCAGCTTCATATAACAGGAAAGTGATCGTAAAATCCCAGTGGCATTCCATCCACAACTTGACACCATCATAAAAGTAGTCCTGAACTTACCTACCACCACACATCATCATCATATCTTCAGAGACTTTTCACAGCTGAAAACTTAGGGATCCAATTTTTGCAATATAATAATTTAAAAAGATATTGCAAAAATTTCTCAAAGAGAATAGTGGAAGTGGACATTTAAAATAATGAGCTTTGTCTACATAAATTACTTTTATATAAAGTTCATTGTTCTGAATTCATAAATGAATGGCCTGTTTGGCCTAGACAGACAGTTGTTTTGTTCTTATGTGCAATGTGAATCCGATAAATGTTATATATGATGACGTTTGAATTTGCTAATTAGATACAATAAAAGTTCAATGTTTGAATTATAAAACGGTCATTGTGTATTACGTAAATATAGCTTGAAAGTGCATGAACTGGAAAATAAGGTCGAAACATATTATCAGAAGAATCCTGGATTTCAGATAGCAAATGAAAAGAAGCGGTCAAAGTAGCAGACACTCTTTGGTTACCTGTCAACCAGATCTAGCTCTATCTTTTGAAAGATTTATGACAATTGGTAAGTAATCTTTGGCAGTTATTTATATCAGTGATTACATAGCAAGAAGCTATTCAGATGAATTAAAGCTAAATTAAGACTACTTTGCATTTCTTTAAATGTATGGAGAATTATGATATAGACGATATATTAGACTTATTTACTTAATCAGCAATTTTTACTTGTTATTATTGCACTACTTATAGGTATACTATTTAGTTTTCGATAGGACAAGCAAGTATTAGGCAATCAACAGCAGCATGCGTCCTTATATTGAATGGAGTTTATCCAAGTGTCACTCATTTTCCGCTAGCTAAAGAAGCTTTGCTCAACATTGCATGATGAGCCGATACAATTGGGGCTAAGAGATCTCTCTGGTCATATTTTTCATCTGACTAGTTGAGATCCTTTTGATAACATCATATCATGACAGTTATTGGGTGGCAGCAAGAAATGATTTTATGATATATATGACCAATGCCTACCAGTTTGATTTAATGTATATTTTGCTAGTTTTATTTGCCAGAAAGCACTAAAATACAGCGTGATCAATGTACATATCTCCTTCAATGTTCAAGATTTGTTTGACTGGATTTGCAAATAAATGCAGATATCAAAATTAACACTGTGGGGGTATGACCTAAAGTAGGTAAATTTCTGAAGAAATCTGTTTTAATGCTTTATGCAATGCCACAACAAAGCAAAATAGCGCATCTTCCTTGTCATCGTCAAACACTGTCCTGAATCTGATTAGCGCTTAAATGACATCAAAAGATTTTTAACCATACAAATCTTGCACTACTAATGCGTCATATAAACTAACTGGAACAGTGAGAAAGCCGCTATAAATCACAATCAAAGATTTGTCATCGCTTTAAGATCAATCAGCTATTGTAGGTTGGCAAATCAATGGGAGGAGTAGCTATATGTGACGAATAAATTTTGCTTGAAACATTCATTTAAAAAAATACTTGTTTAATGCGGCGTATTTGTAATATTCCACTAACCCATGAAATTGATCAGGAGAAAGGTTAAATGCAAAGTTGCAGTCGCAAGTTACCATGAAAGAAAGAGTTGTTCAAGGGCTAACCATAAGTCATGCTCACTGATGTCGTACTGGGATTATAATTTAGATTCTTGTTAATTTGATTAACAAATCAGGCTTTAAATATACAAATTATTTGGCTGATCAACAAGTCCAGGAATTCCACCTTGGTAATTGAGATTTCCGGGAAACGTGCATCATATATTGCCAATGTTCATGCATTTTAGTTACATTGCTCAATGTATATTTTACCGTGTAAACATTTAATTTACCAGGTTGACTCTTCATTTCCTCGACGCGACAATCTAATTTTATCGTATTTTTACCAATAAACAATTTATAAAAATACAAACCTTGAGGTCTTTTGGTATTTTAGTCAATATGTATAAAACGCTATAAGTAAATGATTAATCATAGCTAAATGACGTATGACGAATTGACAGAGTGACAACAAAAAGTATATTGCGTATAAAACATGAAGCAGGGACGTTCAAGGGCACTGAAAATACTGCAGAGACTCCAAATTACCTACAAGAGTACAACTCATGCCGAATTATTTCCAAGAATGCATTGATTCCCAATTGTTTCTCAAAGTATTAGACTTTGAATGCACCAGTGTATGCGATTATTTTGTAATCTTGATTGACTTTTCTGGTTCTCTGGGAAATGATTATCTTTGCTCAAATGTTTGAGTTAATCTATACATTTTTGTAATCTCACAACTTCCATGTTTGTTAGCATATGGACACAAAACAAGTAGATAACACTAAATGGTCCTGCGTAATTCATTCATTTTAAAAATTGAATCCCTCACTACATGGTCAAACAAAATGGAAAAGTACTTTTTTTGGTTTAAAAATGATGAAGCCTATTGTGGTACATGAGTGATAAATATTAATGAATGAACATAAAAACACAAACTGTCAATTCAAATAATGTCATGTCATTCACAAGAGCGTCAAGATAGCGAAAGGAAAGAGATTATGATTATTTAAACAAATGTACTTTTTATCTGACCCGGACAAGCCTCAACTGAGTTTTTGGATCATTTCCAGATTTACTTAACGTATGCAAAAGCATATTTCAAGAAAAGATTCGCATATTATTGACCCTGACTCCTGACTCATGTTAGTTTCTTATACGTTCTAGTTGTTCGAAATGGGAAACAACACTTCAAAAACGAGGGATGGGAATGTTCAAAAGAAACTTATGAAATTTTCACACACGATCACTGTTGTCGTGTGATCATAAAGAAAAGGAAGTACACATGTTTCTCTATTTTGGGCGACTCACAGATTCTGACTCAAGGCAATTCCATAGCGTGAAACAAGACATATATTTCTAAGCAATTATTTCTCAGGAATGCGACGTAATTGACTCCCACTCCTTTACAAATGTCAAAAATGTTGCTTCAGAGAAAATCTTTTTCTGATCAGATCCTATAAGATTAAGAGGCTCTCTGCTACAATTTATATAAAATTATTTAACATTGAAAAATAGGTTTAGTTACAATCTCTGAGTTACAATTCTAAAGGTGCTAGTTTTGGTAGTTTTTCTTTTGAAACAAAATTTCAGACTAAACAAAGTATGGAAAAAAGTGACAGTTTAGAAAATTCGTTGATACACAATGAGATAAACAAATTAAAGACATTGTTATACGGACAATCATTTATGTGAAGATCAAAATATTTCATTTTGTATTTGTTCTCATTTTCATAAGAATTTAGAGCAAAACCAAAAAGTCCTGAGAAATTTATTAGTATTAGTCAGTCCATTACCAGCCACAAAACGTCTAGAGCAAATCAAATACACGACTACTTTAAAAAGATGTATTGTTTTACGTAAGTAGCCGTATCAAACCGGCTTTGCCCGACATTTTGCTTCAAGCGTGTATGATGTAGTAAAAACCACACGGACATTACATTTTTTATGTATGTATAAAATGATTCTAAGATTTGAAAATCTACATTTTAAAATTTTGACCTTGTGCTACATCTAAAAATGACAATGATAAGTGAAAATTTGCCCAGGAATATAAAATTAGGTATGTATATAATAAATTGGCATCAAAATGATAACCACAAAATAGATAATGACTGTGCTGTATAATTTTTGAATATTGAGGAAGAAAATGTAACGGATAACAATTGATTGTTTGAAATTGATGATTAAATTTTTGACAGGAGATTGTCAATAGTCAATAACGTTCCAGTTTACTTTACTCCAAGGAGCAAATATTGATTTGGAATGGTTGAAAGGGAAGTGGGAATAGTAGAGCTGAATGAAAGTTGTACATACTATGTATGCACACCACGTTTTCTTTTATTTAGGTTTGAGCTCACTGTGAACTGATTTGAACCATGTCAACATATAGCTCATCGACATCATCCACGTTTAACTCGTCATTTCATTGGCTACATAATTCTGTACGGTAAAATTCGGGTGTTTTTGGAATTGGCAAGATGTCATCATGCCAAATCGGCATTGGCGAGACGCACGGTGAGGTTGATAAACACAAAGATAAAAGCAATGTGCACATTTTGCAAAAGTCTTTCTTTTCCGTCATGTCTCTGTCCACTTTAGGTTAAAGTTGCGGTTCCAAAGAAATTTTTATTCCTGGAAAGTCTAGTATTTCCAACATTGTTAAGTGTTAGAAGCTTGTCACTTGTCGCCGCCATACGAGCAACAGTTTTTACAAAAAGTGTGCTTTAGATAATAGGACAAAACAATATTTTTGAAAATTTTATTTGGAAATAAGCCGGTTTAATAGATAAATCAGTTTAGATTTTAACAGAGAAGTTCAGCTATAGGTCAAGAAACTTTAATGTATCAGAAAAGTCAAAATCAATTAGTTAACGTATGTAGCAAACTTGGTTTTGAATAACTTGTTGAAAATTTATGTTTGGAATTGGCTTTTTTGCTGATTCTATATTACCAGCCTTTATTGCTTTCTAATTGACGTTAATCCTCTATTCCGTCCCTGTAAACCATCTGCCTTCTTCGAACTTAATCTTGTTAATCTTCTGTGTTTAGTACCTCATTTTGAGAGATTATGAGACAGGACGTGGCTAGTTTTGTACTTTAATGAAGCTATAAAGCTATAAGATTACAACATTTTAGAGTTTATGCTTTCCAAGAGTCAAACGTCAACGTTATCATTGATCGTTACTTAAAATCATAGTCTCAGAACTTATCGCAAAAACTGAATCATCTATACAAAATTTTGTCCAAGAGAAGTCAAACCTTAAAAAGGATTATTATCACAAATAGAAAGAGGGAGGAGTGAATGGGGCAAGGCAAAGATAACTTTTTAAAATAATCTTCCTTTTGACTTTCCTCTCTCTTGGTTTATGTTATTGCGTATCAAGATTAAGCTATAAACGGACATAGTATATCTAATATTTCATTTGTAATCAAGTTTACTTCATAGACGAGAAACGCAAAGGAGTTGAAAGAGATAAAATTGATTGCCATTCATCCGTGATATTTCTCTACACGTTTTAATCGCCTTTCCTTTTCACATCGTCAATCATATTTACTATGCATACAATTTATTATGCTGATAGCTAATGTCCATTTATTTAAAAGTATAGAAAGTGGCATTTAGTTTACATATAGATCAGCAAATTATTTTTATGCCTCTTAATTAAAGTTCATTTTGATAACTCTTGCGGCTCAACAAATCAAACAAAAATTGAGCCAGAAAGCACATTTCTGTGGTGGGTTAAGGAGGTTGGGATAATTAGCTTGAGAAGAAGTTGAAGGAGCGAAAAACTTTGAAGGAGCTAGTTAGAAACGTGTTTAGTTTAATGTACCACACATACATTTAGGCATAACTTTCAAGATCTGTATATTTTTTACTAGGCAGAAATTAAATATAATTTGGAGACGCATAAAATTAATGGCCCTAGGTAATTAGTAGCGGTTTAAATGAGTTGATTAAAGAGGAAATTTGTCAAATTCTTTGTCAATTGTGCTGACGAAGCTGCTGACATTGATATTATTGTTCAAGAATAATTAAACAAAGTATCAACGAAAAAAACATGGAGCCAGAGATTATTACTATAAACGCTAGCCCGGTGATTAGTAGTACTCCACCATCTTCAATATTAAAAAGTGGAGATGGAAATAAGGGTAGCAGTGGGACAGTTAAAAAATTAGCTAAAATCGTAATACCAAAAACTGTCGTTGTAAATCCAAAGGATCCACCAAGCTCTGCAAGTTCTGAAAGGTTCATATAGCAGAAAGGAAATAAAGCTTGATTTTAATATCAATTGAATGTATCTTATGTTAATCTTTTTTGTTTCAGTGGAAGCTATGATCAGCAATACGAGTACGATACAATTATAACGACAATGATACCCGGACCACCTGGTTCTGTGGAGACTGACGAAATGACGGACGAAACACCCTACGCAGACTCATCCAATGTTACAACTGACACTGAAAATGAAACAGAGTTGATGTTTAATGAAGATGAAGATGACGTGATCCTTGTACACGAAGATGAAGACCAATCTTCCGCTTCGAGTGGCAGCAACGCACCAGATTTAATCAAAAAAGATGCTGGGGGAAAGGCTTCTGTCATTGGAAAGGAACAAAGGGCAAAAGTAGTTTTGACTCCTGATGGCGGTCCTCCAGGAGGTACTTTAATTGCCACCAGTCGGAGAAGACAAAGGACAATGTCATCAAGTGGAGGATTGCTTGGAAGCACATCAAGGCGTCATGACGGAATTTTAAGGACACTGACAAGGACAATCTACACTGCCGGAAGACCACCCTGGTATGACGCAGCTATGCAACATGTGGAGCCTTGTTTAATCGGTATGGGGCAAGCTGCAACATTTTTTCGCATTTTTTATTAAACACAAACAGTATCAAATTTAAGGTTATAAAATGTAATTAACTTTTAATAGGAATCTGCGGTGGATCAGCTTCCGGCAAGACCACAGTGGCTGACAAGATCATTCAAGAGTTAAACGTGCCATGGGTGACTCGCTTATCAATGGATTCATTTTACAAGGTTCTCTCAACAGAACAACGCGCACAATGTCAACGGGGCGAATATAATTTTGATCACCCGGATGCATTTGATTTTGACGCATTGGTAGAGGTTATCCATCGTCTTCGTGATGGAAAGAAAGCTGAAGTTCCTGTATATAACTTTGTAACTCACAGCCGTGAGATTAATTCCAAAACAATGTATGGTGCAAATGTAATCATTTTTGAAGGGATTTTTACATTTCACCACCCTGAAGTATTAAGCATGTTAGATGTAAAAGTATTCGTGGACACGGATGCTGACACAAGACTGGCCCGTCGCTTGAGACGTGATATTTCTGAAAGAGGTAGAGATCTGGATGGCGTCCTACAGCAGTATAACAAATTTGTCAAACCAGCTTTTGATACTTACATTGCACCTCAGATGGCTCATGCTGACATAATTGGTAAATAATTTAGTTAAACACCAAATAATTGAAATCTTATGGTCAGTTATTTGATTGATTATTAAGACCGCACATTTGCAATTTTCAGTTCCTAGAGGAGGTGATAACGAGGTTGCCATAAATTTAATCGTCCAACACGTCCATAGCCAACTCCAAGCTCGAGGTTTAAAAGTTCGAGAAAAGTTAGCCGAAGGATGGTGCAAGGAGCTTTTAGAATCTGCAAAAGCTCCGGAATCCCTCTTTGTCCTTCCCACAACCAATCAAATTCTTGGTCTTCATACTTTCATTCGATGCATGGATACTCCCAGAGATGAATTCATCTTTTACTCAAAACGACTCATTCGTTTACTTATTGAATACGCTTTGAGCCTTTTACCGTTTAAAGATGTTGTGGTGGACACTCCACAAAATGTCCTTTACAAAGGAAAACGAGCTAGCGTAACAAAAATCTGTGGAGTCAGCATCCTCCGTGCAGGAGAGACCATGGAACAGGCCCTGAGTGAAGTTTGTAAAGATATTCGCATAGGAAAGATTTTGATTCAAACCAATACAGAAACCGGAGAACCTGAGGTAAGTACAGAAATAAAATGGGCGGTACTACTTAATAGTACAAAAATATTTATTAAGCAGGTACTGAATTAGCCCTTTTTAATCATTTCCAGTTATACTACCTCCGACTTCCAAGGGACATTGCAGACTACCGCATTTTCTTAATGGATGCAACAGTAGCAACCGGAGCAGCTTCAATGATGGCCATTAGAATCCTATTGGATCATGATGTTCCAGAAGAAAACATTTTCCTCCTTTCCCTCCTAATGGCCCAAAGTGGAGTGCATTCAATCGCTTATGCATTCCCACGAGTGAAACTCGTCACCACAGCAGTAGATCCAGAAATTAACGAAAAGTTCCATGTCATGCCAGGCATTGGTAATTTTGGAGACCGATATTTTGGAACCGAGCCATGTGACTGCGATTTGGATGATGGGTACTAAAAACGAATCAATTTCTACTTGGACAACCTGATCATTGCGATAGTGAAAAAACAATGCTGGAATTGATCTTGATCACCATCAATCCGAAAGGAAGCGTTCTAATTAAAATTCATGTATGTTTGATGTTAATAAAAATTAAGTAGCGAATTAAAGTTTGTATATTTAATTAACTTTGTTTTTTATAAACTTGTCAATCATAACTCCCTTTGTTCCTTATAAAAATTGTGTTATAGATGATACTTCCTTCGTGGCATGATTGATAACCTCTCATTATAGTTTTTAACTCATTTTAGTTAAAATTAGAAATGATTGACATGACGGATGATGCAGAATATGATATAAAAATGTAAATAAAGTCATTATGTCATATAATACGGAATAAAGATATTGTTTTATAATGAGCGTCCAATAATTAAATAATTCAATTTACTATTAATTTAGCATTTTGCATATCAAAGTGTCGCGTCATTGTCATTCGACATCTACTTTGTCTTCTCTCATATTGCCCCAAAGAAAAGCGGGAAATTTGGGCATTTGAACTTGCTGGTTTCTTTTTACATTCTAGAATTTCATTTGCATTTAGCATAGTCAATACGCTACTCGAGCAGATATGTTTTTACGTACACTTTCTTGTGATGATTTGTTTTTGTGTGTCATCTCCCATCATCATCGTCTCATCTGGACCGAAGAGGATCGAGTTTAGATTTTTAATGAAGATTAATGATTAAGGATCCAAGTTTCGTGTGTTGCGCAATTATTTAATTAATTACACAATTATTATTATTTTTGCAAAAATGCAACTTGTAATTTAGTTCGTAATCAACAAAGTTTTAAAATTTTACTTCCGGTTTAATTTCTCAGTGGTAAGTTTTTTTAAAATTTAATTAAGGGATAGTTAAAGATTAAATTTCCACACTATTCAAGTTTGTGAATTTTTGAAGGTGGGATCCATTCTCGGTGAATTCTACGTGCATGATTCCGGAAACTGTTAAATTTTTAAAAATCCAGCGTTTGGCAGTTTTTTTAACTGCGTGATTTTTTCCAGTTTTGCAGTTAAATATATTCACAATGATCAACGTCACTGTAAAGACGCTGGACTCTCAGAACCATGCGTTTGATATTGAAGAAGAGGTAGGTATTTGAAGTGATTTGGTGCTGAACCTTTAACTTAATCACTGAAATATTTTAAAGACTAATATTTCAAATATTAAGTAGTTATTTTGGCTTTTATTGTAGATGACTGTGAAGCAGTTCAAAGACCAGATTTCTCCAACAATAGGAATCCCCTCTGATCAACAACGACTTATATTTCGTGGAAGAGTTTTGCAAGATGATAAGAAAATTAGTGAATACAGTAAGTTTTCTTGATTTCGAAAACAACTGCATTACTCGACTTAGTGAATTCTGGTTAATCTTTAATTTTTATAATTTTGTAGATGTTGCAAACAACGTTATTCATGTTGTTCAACGACCTTCCAATCAAAACAGTACTGCAAATGATGAGCCTCCACCTAGATCAAATGCAGGACTGATGGGCGATGGTGGAATGTTTGACGGCGATGGTGGGGGAAGGAATGCAATAATAATGGGTGCTATAGGATTGCCTACATTTGATATAGAGGATGGACTGGGAGATGAAGGTGGAACCGGTGTCAGACGTTCTGGTGCTCAAGTTCGGCTAATGGGTACTTTTTAAAAAATCTTTATTGCTCTCAGTGTATCAGTTAGCCATTATTGTTGGTTTATGGTTATAAACATGATTTCTGTGTACTATAATAGTTGGGAATCATATGTTGAATCGTGCCTCTACCTTGTTGCAACGACTGGAAGATGATGATGCTACTGTTGCAGCAGCTGCGGCATCTGCAAGTCAAAGCTCCCCAGAAGCTTCGCAACAACAAGATGATTTGGGTGAAATTTTAGACGGCGACGCTGCAATGGACATTGATGATGACTCTGGTTCTTTTGAGAGAATTTTGTCGCAGGTGGTCAATGCTTCTACATCTGCCGCTTTACTGGCTGCGGTTAGACAAGTACAGCCTAGTGCTAATGGCGGAAGCAGTGGACCACAGCAACAGTCTTCCAATAACAATTCCAGCAGTTCAGGAGAAGGAAATTTGGCAAGCCAGGGTGCGGCTGGTGGTGGAACTAGTGAAAGTAATAATGGGGCATCAAATACCACTAGTAGTCCAGCCCAATCCAGAAGGAATGGACGTCGTCAACCAGAGTCTCCAAGGCTTAGGGAATTAGCTACAGCGTTACAGGATTTCCTTGCCCTCCAAGATAGGCTGAACCCATTTTTACGTTACATTCAAAACGAACTTCGACAAAACAGATTGTACAGTGAACAGGTATAATGTTTTGCCTTTTTATTCATTATTTTCAAATTTAATAGAAAGATTAACACATAGTACACTTGTTTTTTTAGGGAGAAGCAGCCAGCACTCAATTTGCTTACGACACGATATCATCGATTTTGCATGTCCTGAGTCATTCATTACATGCATTTAGCGATATAATGTGTGATTTCAGCATTGCCCCAGAAACACGACGCTTAACCGCTGTATCATCCATTCTGGTGGAACAGTCTACGGTTGTCCGAGCACATATTCCCGTTGCTGTACCGGCTGGCACTACAGCAGCATTATTAGCAGGCGCGAGCGGTGTCGTTACTAGTGGACCAAGTGGAAATAATAATAATAATCCTATTAGTGGTAGTTCTGCACCGGCTAATCCGCAGTCTCAATCTGGAGGAATGTCATTCTCTATACCTATGGCTACGATGGGTGGTGGTGGACAATTTCGATTTCCCACTGGAGGGATGTCTCTTCCGTTTCCAATGGGAATTAATCCGTCTGGAGGGACTACTACAACTCAGTCTGGAGCTTGGCGAAATCCAAATTTGCAAACGAATCCTCCCAATAGCAATACATTACCAGGTCAAACCGGAAACCCTCAGAGCCTTAATGGACTAAGCAATAATCCAGTTACACAGCAACAACAGTCAGAAGTGCCTTCTGCTGGAACTAATAATATTGGGGCTTCTATTCCTGTATTTCCGGCTGGTCTTGGAAACTTGGGAGCTTTATTAGGGATGGCAGGAGGAGGATCAGTAAACGTTAATGTTTTTGCTGGTGCCGGTGGTGGAGGAACTGGATTTCTTCCAGCAAATTCAATTAATTTAGGCAACTTTCGAATGGGAAATTCTGGAGGATCAAATAATAATGTTAATTCAGGAACCGGAGCAGTTCCTTCAACTCAAAATGCACCACCAGCTGGGCAAAGGCAAGGACAACAAAACTCGGGATCTGCTTCAAGTGGAAATTCAGCCAGCAACGGCACGGCCACCTCTAATAACAATACTAATGGAGGTGGTGGAGGCGCAAATGCAGCAATGCTTCAAAACTTGTTAAGAAATGAGATGAATAGGCCACCTTTTGATTCAATTCTACACTGTCACACACACCATGGTTCCGACCGCTCTTCACGAAACCGACCTCGTCCAGTAGAATTTCGCCAATTTGTAAACTTGGAAAACCAACATAGGGATAGTTTAGCAGTGGGACAGTCGGAGGGAGAAGCACTGGAAGTGCTAATTGATCTAGTCCGACATTCAAGACTCATAAACATTCTACATCCAATGTTGAAAGACGTAGTGCTCAGTTATTTAATGAGAGGAAGAGATCCAAGCAACGACGCTCATGTAAAGACGTGTGCTAAAGGCTTAGCCAAAAAGATTTTGCCATTTTTTGAAGCATTTCTGGTAAACTTGAGCTCGCATTATTATGATTGTTAATGTTTATTAATTTTGAAAAGATTAAACATTTTGTTGATTTTGGTTTGTTTGTTTCTAAAATAGAAAAAAGTCACGGGAAAAAATGACATGATTGACATCTCAGCTACTTACTTAAACATCTTAATCGATTTTATAGCTGGATTGATCAGAATATCTATTGGTAAGTGTAATTAGAATTGATAGATTGATAAAAATGTCTGGTTGGAAGTACAATTTTGAAGAAATACAAGTTACGTTTTTATTTAATATTTTAAATCTATCCAACTGTAGGAACGTCTGGAGATTTCAAGGCCGAGTTATTATATGCCTTCACAGAATTTCAGAAAAAATTGATCCAAGCGTTCAAATTATGTTTTCCAAGCAATCCAACGGTTGGCCTTAACTTTATTGATTATATTGTGGTAAGCAACATCGAACTCACTATTAAATTACAGTATTAGTTTGAATTTTATTTGTTTAATTAATTAGTCATAATTTGGTTTTATTGTAGGACCAATTTTTGGGAGGGATGTCAATTGTTTTTAAAAATCAAACTCGCAAGACCTTAGTCGACTATTTTAAAGAACTGGAGAGTATCGTTCAAGATAGTCTGAGCTCGTCTTTTATTGTCAACAAGCAGTCAGTAGGAACCGTAAAAAGTGAGCCATCGTCTTCAGGTATAACAAATGTTATCATATCAAACATCAGATTTCAAGGTTATGCATTTAAAATTGTACTTTTAAAGTATTTATTTTTAATATCTTTGGAATTAGGAAACGCTTCTTCCAATCCAGGCAGCAGCAGTAGTACAAGTGCAGCCTCCATACCTGAAGCTCCCGTAGTTAATGCTCAGGTAAAGAAAGAGCCAATGGTCAGTGATGATGTTGATATCGACGAAGTCCTTCAACTGCCTCCATCCATGACTCAAAGCCAGCAATCACCAAGAACGTCTGTAACCAGCACTGGCGGTGCAATTGCTGGCAGCCCTCAAAGCCTTCAAAATCAGACTGATTCTATAACCAGCCTTCTTCGAAACCTACCTAGTGTAATTAGTCTAAATACAAATAAATAATTGAATTGAATCTAATGATGAAATCACATTTAAGAAGAATCTTAAATATTCTATATTTTCAGGAGTGGGAAAGTACTGTGGTGCAGGACGTGCGACGTCAAAGGGATATGCCCGATCAGCCATCCTTCAGTCCAGGATATAATACTTTATTTCCAAGAAAGCATTAAGGAATGTTTGATTTCTATTAAAACATCCAATTAATAAAAGTATATATCTTATGCCTTAATTACACTATGTAAATCCAGTAAACGATTTTGAGATTGGATTATGATTTTTAAACTTAAGTTTAGTTGTACTATTAACAACCATAGTTTTTGTAGAACCAGTTTAGCTTTACAGATTTTCCTGGATGAATTATATGATGATAGGAATATTATTTATTGAATTTTTACGGATAGTACAGCTGCCTTTCTGTATACGTTTTACGAAGCATTCTTATAGTTATTTGTTTGGAGTAGCGTTGTTTTTCTCCGACTTATTCTCGTTGTAACTTGATAACTATATTTTACTAGATGCATTATTTTATCCAAAGTCGTCGAAAATTGAAAGCAATAAGAATAATTACAAACCAGTAAATAGCTTTATACAAAAGGCGCAGGCTCTGTAAATCCTAATTTATTTAATAATAACAACAAAGATCAAAAATATATTTGGCTTTATATTGTTGTGCCAGATATATTATAATATGCAAATTAAAATATGTACTTGGTTGTTAACTTTGGACATTAAAAGACTTTTTATCTAATGTATTGTTTATATACTACATTACATCTACAAGTTAGGTAATAATATGGGCCGACTTATGTACTTACTGTAATTTGTAATTTGGTTGATCAAGGGGACTTGACGGGGCACTATAAGAATGCTATTAACGATTAACAAATTGAAAATTCGCAATAGAAATAAAGTTCCCCTTTTGTAAGAATTGGTCATCAAATTTTATTGCTGCAAAATTTGTTTTTTTATGTAACACAAATTAGGTATTATGTTTTTAGCAGCAGTACATACTGTAAAAATGATTTAATTTTCTAATATTTCATGGCTGTTCTAAAGTCCTCCCAAAGCTCATCCACAGTTTTACCTGTTAAATTCTTCCAATCCTCTTGAGTATAAGTTCCTTCTCGGCTATTCTTATTAAGCCAAAACGTTAGCCGTTGTCCGTCTGGTTTGTAACGTTTATCTAGCCAATTTAGAAAATATCCTGCAACCCAATTTCCATCAGTGTAATGGCTATCGGCTGAAGGTTTCTTGAAATGGTTTTTACCCAGGTAATAATTCTTGTAGATTGCCAATCTAGCAATTCCTTCAGTTACCCAGTTTTCGCCTGCTCTGTATTGTTGCATGATTCGAATAAAGCCATTGAGAAATTCACTGACATCAGGCTTATTCTCTCGTATAAAGTCTGGGGATACCATTATTGTCTTGAACTCAGGAGCTACGCTAACAAATTCTTTGGGATGTTCTTGTTCAATCTGTACGTCAACAATGTCCAACTCTTCAAATGTTGGAGAGAACAAAAAGTCTTTCAGAGATGGATACAATTTCTCGAACCATTCTTTAATTCGCTTCGTTTCAGCATTTAAATCTGTTCCTTCATAGAATACATTTGCTCTGAATCCACCCACTGCCTCAGAGTAAATCATTTCCTCCCAGTTTTGTTGCAAAGTTTGTCCCGTGTATGATTTGAAGAGGTCATCTTCGTAGGTGCCATTTCTGCAGTGAGAATGAATTGAATGGAATATTGTAGTACGCTTTACCTCGTGAAGCCACCACAGAAAATATGCTGCTGGGCGATATCCACTACTGTAATGCTCATTAGCCCATTCCATTGGCTTTTTTGGAATATTATCTGTCTCAACTTGGTAGTATCGAATGTAATCAGCAACTCCTTCATAAATCCAAGCTGGACATCCCCGTTTGTACTGCTGCATGACATGCACAAGTTCGTGAATGAAAGAACCTGTATCATTTTGATATTCCCTAAAGTAATCTGCTTTCGCTATGATCTTGTTAATAGTTGGGTAGGTGTAGGAGTTTACTCCTTCCAAGTCTTCCCGGAACTGCACAGTAATCTGATTCGGCTCTTCGTAAGCATTGGACCACAGATAACTGTTTATTCTGGGATAATTTTCTTCCATTATGTTCTTGACCTTTTCCCCAAAATCTGCTAGATCTGGAGCTTGGGAAGTATCGACATTTACTTGGATCGCATTTCCTACATGATAATTGTAAAAATTAGGTATCTTTCAAAAAATCCTTTGTGTGGTGCAAAAAAAGTCGCATAAAAATAATGAAATTTTACCGTTAGAAAGATGGACATACACCAAAAATAGGGAAAACAAAAAATATTTAAGTGTTCCCATTTTAAGTTTTAGTAAAATAAATTGATGATACTTTGATCAAAGTTTGCTGAAACGTATTAAATTATCAGGCGCAAATATCTTGGTTTATATATTAATTTTCATTCGAATTTAAAAACGGATAGATTTAAAAAATCATAAAACCTATTGATGCAATTTTATGACTGTATTTGTTCAGCTTGAAAAGAATTTTGATGGCAAGTTTAATGGAGAGTTTACCAAAATAAAAGATTTGCTTTACATTTACGTAATAATTATTTACTGATATGCACCATTTTTTAACTGGAAACAAAAGGTCACCCGTCACAAATACAAGCAAATAACGATTCATCATCCCCCGATCATGATTTTAATTTTTCAACATCTTCAAGCAATGATATTACTCGTTATATTATTGGTGCACTAGTAGAATTAGAATTGTGCAGAATTAAAATGTAATTTCAACTAAAACAAATATTTAATTTAAACAGAAACTATCTGGTATTTTTTTTATTTTTCTACACAATGTTTGTGGTTTATCCCGTGACACTGAAATCATGGCGTCATGTTATTTAGGTAGGTATAGCCTTTCGCAATTTTCTAAAATATTTGACACAAAATTATAAGCCAAATCTTTCCTGATACTATAATCTACAATTAAAATAAAAATTCAGGCATGAGTAATAGTGAAAAGAAAGTTTATATTTTATTCAATCGATCTTTACATTCTGTGTTTCCAGTCTTGGAACTTTACAGTGAATTAGAGACAGGGCAATTGTTTGTAATGACCTTCTGATGACCTCCATTCTTTGGAATTATATCAAATGTAAAGGCTTCTGCAGGGATAGAAATTGAGCAGCAAGCATTTGGTGAATCCACCACAGTGTTAATCCGTCCTTCAACAGGCAAGCAGGATAAAAACAAGTAAATTTGCTCTCCAGAATATCCAAACCGCTTGAAATAGGCAATCACATTAAGACAAGCTTGTCTGTATGATAATGTAGCATCCAAATGATGCTGCTTGCCGTCATCGTCAACACTTATTCCCTCAAATCCTAAAAACTTGGAAAAACGAGGCTCCAAAGTACCAGGCATGAATAGGGGCATGCTGAGATTGCCATGTAAGCTCATTCCACTTTTAATCAAATTGGTTTTTAATGTGACTACGCCTGCCATTTCAATAGCTCCACAAAACTGTAATTAGTCAATTGTCAATTATCGTAAAACTTGACCTTAGAAATATTTACTTTAGAGTTGTATTAGATATGTTCGTACCGTTATTTCACCATCTCCTTCGGAGAAATGCAAATCTCCAATACTCAAATTGGCCCCAGGTACGTAAACCGGGAGCCATATTTTTGACCCTTTTGATAAGTTTTTGATATCCGTATTACCCCCATTTTCTCTGGGAGGAATTGTTCTTGCAGCTTCTCTTGCTTTCATCCGAGCAACGTCTGGATTTTTTTCCAGAGCGCCCATCAGGGAACCATTATCTAGAGGAAGGTAGGCCAAAGCAGGAATTTTGTTGGGGGAAGTACTGACTAGATCACTTTCTCGTTTATTCCATCTGGTCAAAACTTCCTTGGAAGGAGCAGTTCCAACAATGCCCGGGTGCATTAAACCTGGAAAGCGCACCCCAGGAATATGGCGGCTGCTTGCATAAACTCCTTCAAAGTCCCAAATGGCTTTAGCCGCGTTTGGGAACAAATCATAAAGAAATCCTCCACCGTTCTTGACATCAAATATCCCAGTGTATCCCCATTCATGACCTGGGGTAGGTTGAATTTCAAGAATTTCAACTTCCAGATAGTCACCAGGTTCTGCGCCTGCGACTTGGATAGGTCCGGATAGATTATGACATCTGCTCAAGTCACAGTCTCTAATGTCGTCAGCAGAATCGTTATTTGAAATTTGTCCTCCTAAGAAAGTTTTATTAAACTGTTCATGATTTGGAATTTTGTTCTTTAGGTTTACTGAAAATGCATTTCTGTGCTAAGAACCTGTCCAATCCATTGTTTCTACTCGAAACACTTGCCCAGGCTTTACACTGCATACTGGCGGAATTTCAGGATGAAAACGATTATGAATGACTTGATGGGGTTGTTCCCACGCTTTTTTATTGTAATCAATGGAAATTACCGTTTCAATACTTTTACCCACCATTTTAAGCTTTCTTTTCAAAAGTTGACTAGAAATCAATCAAAATCACGTCAAACCTTTCTATCTAACATTCAAAGACTATTTGACTTTTTGCAGATTTTCTCTTATATCTGGTTTTAGCCACACGACGGCAAAAGTTAATTTCAAGTTGTATTTGCATAACACATACCGTAAATCCTCCTACTTAATCATGTAATAAGATAAAGCACGTTTCATTAATGGGTTTGTGTATTCTATAAGATTCTTAATTCATTTTAAATAAAAATTGTGATAACGCTCCTTTGAAAGGCGATGAATTGTTTCCCGTTTTTGTTTTATCTCGCGAAGTATACATAATATCTCGGATTAATAACGAATTAAGATTAAATTCAATGTCTGAATGAGTGCATATGTCAGTATGTAACTAATCTCAAATCCCATTAATGAAGTTACTAAGTACATATGCCTAATACTGACACATGGTACATTGAGGAATTGTGCCTCTGATGAGTGGAAAACGATAAAAGGATCAAAACGATCATTGCATGAAATTAACTTAAATTAGAATTAATGGTTTACTACCAGATAATGATTGTCTGTAAGATTTATGTTACAAACACTTGCAAGAAAAAATACCATAAGATGGCTTTTGGGTTAGCAACTGCAGTACACTTTCCCAAGAGTTCATTTAATCAGGCTTTGAAAATCAAATTCAGGTTTTCAATAATAACTGACTTTGATCTTTTCCTGCGACAACCATTCACCCCATGTAATTAACATTGTCATTTGGTTATATACAAAAATGAAATTTGGTGTGGGCGTAACTCAATTTGTTTGTTTTGTTTGAAGATGTCCAGGTATGCTATTCATCAGAAGTATTCGTTCCTTAAAGCAATAAATATGACTCAAGTGCGTAACCAAACAAACCAGTTCTAGGAAGTATTCAGAAGTAAAAAGCATGCAATATTCATGAAAATTCAGCACTTAATTCTTGTATTAAAAGTTTTTTACGCAAACCCTCTCCAAAATTTCAAAAGGTACAAAGTTCAGCTTTAGGACAAAAATATGAAGGTCAATAAAAGAAAAACACGAAAGCAACAGCAAAATAAAATGCATTGTTTTGTGACAGAGCTAAAAACCATTCTTCAACACTTGCTGTTTATGCACATGAATCACACACATTAGCCTTTAGTAATAGTTGGCCATAACAAATTTTAGTATTACATCAGATCCGACACTGCATTACTGGACATAAATATAAGTAACCCAAAGCAATATTCACCAAGTGTACGTCGACAACCTTGCGGCCTTGATGAGTAATAATAATCATTATTATTATTATGGCAAGCAACAACACGATCAACTTTCATGTGCGATCATAATTGCACAGAGCTTTTTGTTGCCTCAAGCTCCAAATATTTTGTCCTGTGCAACGTGTTTTTATGCTTTATTTTTTGGTTATCTCTCGGTCACAAGACTATTCCTCACTTTTCAATCTCACTATTTTAAAAAGCAGCGTTTACTTATTGACGCATTGTCCAGATTAGTTCAAAAGTGATTCAAAACGCTTAGCTTTAACACGTTCAGTTTTAGTAGAGGGTCGCTTCTGATCGGACGAGTGTCATCAATGTTCTTCTCTTTTTGATAAAGTTAAATAAGATAAAATATTGTCGAAAATGGAAACTTCAAGTTTAATTTTGTGGGGAGCTTTCTCGGCTCTAATTTACTACATGTTTTTTTACAAATCAAGAAGAGATAAAATGCTTGAAAATATTAACAGTCCTCCGGCCTGGCCGGTCATCGGTGCGTGAATGCTGAATACATATCCGGTTGCAGTTTTGCATAATAAAGGCTCCAGTTCTAAATTATTTTATTGTTTTGCTATTAGGTCATACTTTTGATTTCTTTATGAGCACAAAGGAAGGTATCCCATCATCAGTAAAATTTGCTTATGTTTTAATAAATTCTATATGAAGGCTTGAAATTTTGCTGCATTAAGTCACATTATGTACTTTATGAATTTGTTTTCAACAGATCTCTTTCCAATGTGTTTAAGATGGGTTGAAAAATACGGACCTATAATAAAAACTTTCGGTGGGTCGGAAAGATTTGTAATGATAACTGATGCTAAATACATTGAGGTACGGAAATATTATTCCCACATTTCATCCCGCTATTTTGGGTTTATAATTAGTTACTAATGAAATCTTTGTTTGTAGAAAATCTTGACATCAACGGTCCATATAACGAAAGGAATGGATTATGATTTTTTGCGCCCATGGCTTGGAGATGGATTACTATTGAGCGATGGTACTATACATTGCGTTATTTGAATACCTCTGTAATAGTTGAACTTCATGCATAAAATATGCTCCAATTTTTACTTTATATTTTCATAGGGCAAAAATGGGCTCATCATAGAAAAATGCTGACTCCTTCATTTCATTTTAAAATTTTGGAAGAATTTCTCCCAATGTTTAACAAAGGGTCAATGAAGTTTGTAAAAATTTTGAAGGAAAAATATGGAGATGGATCTAGTTTTGATTTTGAACCTTTGATTAAACAATGCACTTTGGATATTATCTGTGGTTAGTAGTGTTTCCTCGTTTCCACACTTTTGTCTGAGGTTATTTTTATCTTTATTAAATAAAATTGACACTATAATTACTCGCAGAAACCGCAATGGGAAAATCTCTTAATGCTATGGAAGGACAAAATGATGACTACTGTCAAGCTGTTCGAGAGTAAACACAAAACTGATTTATTTCTTAAGCAAGTATATTTTAAAATCAAGATATTTTCATTTTCTGATTGGTAATGCCTCACTTTGCAGATTTGCCGAAGTCATGCAATATAGAGCTTTCAGACCATGGCTTAAAAATGAATTTATATTTAAATTATCATCAAAATATAAACAACACGTTGCTCTACTGAACACCTTACATGGATTTACCGATGGCGTATGCTATTCTCACTAAAAACCCTTTTAGATAAACTAGTTTTGAAATGGAAACAATTATTTTTAAATCAGGTAATTCGTGAAAGAAAACTTGCTCGCAAATCTAAAACACAGACGAATGATGATAAAGAAAATTTGTCGCAGGATAAAGACAGCATCTACTTTGGCAAAGGTGGCTTAAATATAAATTCTAGATTTTTGTATTTAAAAATCACTTTGTTATCCTGCTATTTATTCTTAAAGCCAAGAAGAAAAACGCATTTTTGGACTTACTCTTGGACCTTCAAGAGGAAGTGGGTTCTTCGCAATTGACAGATGTAGACATCAGAGAGCAAACTGACACATTTATGTTTGCTGGACATGATACTACTTCAGTTAGCATAGGATATACAATGTTTGCCTTGGGAGCATATCCAGAAATACAGGTAGAATTTGTAACATTTAACTAATTGAGTTACATTCATTTTATACCTGAACTATAACTATAGCCGAAATTTGCATTAAACTCTTGAAACAATAAACTATAATCTTTAGGCTAAAGTAAGGGAGGAAATAGAATCCATTTTTGGAGATGACAAGGAGCGTCCTATTACTACTGAAGACATTTCGAAAATGAAGTATTTAGATGCCGTGATAAAAGAATCCCTACGAATTTATCCTAGTGTGCCTTTTATACAAAGACACCTTCGAAGTGATTTAAAATTGGGTAAGCTATATTTTAAAAAACGCTACTTACCCGTTCAAAATGCTACATTTCAAAAACTTTAATATTATTTCATATATTTTTAGACGATGACATTACACTTCCTGCTGATGTAACCGTCATGGTATTTATCTATGGATTGCATCTCAGTTCAAACTATTTTCCAGAACCGAAAGTATTCAGACCAGAAAGATTTCTTGATGGAGAAAACAAGAACGCATTTGCATATATCCCTTTCTCCGCGGGAGGAAGAAACTGTATTGGTAAGCATCATAAATACGTATAGACCCATAAAACTTAAAAAGAAAGAAAATCTTAGCAAAATAAATTTTATTTATAGGACAAAAATTTGCCAATATGGAACAAAAGGTCATCGTTTCCAATTTAATTAGAAATTTTAACGTTAAATCGGTCCATCAGCCTAAGGATCTTAATATTGTTGGTGAAATTACTCTGAGGTCTCCCGAAGGAATCCTTCTTAACCTCACACCTCGCTAAATTAATTTCTACTTTAGGTACTTATGTAATTCTGTAAATAATATAATATGCTTACGAGTGCTTAATAAATGTGCAAAATTTTGCGTGATCATAAAAAATTGTTTGCTTAAAGTGAAGTACTTTTGATAAATTATCACGTGTATGTTTGCTGAAAATGATAAATGAAGTGCTACAAAATCAAGCGAGTTTTAAAATTAACTTTAAGTACCTATCAAAATGTTTTAATCTTTGTGTTCGCGTTAAATATCTATGCAAATTTAATACCAGATGAAGTCCGGAAATTTTACAACTTAATCTTTTCTATTCCCATCTTACCCAAGTCGATTCATCTGGAATTTGTGCACGTACGTACACATTTAGTACCCACACATGTCAATAAAATGTATTGAGGATTATGCGAGGCTGGACGAAGTCCAGCCGATGCATAATCGTAATTGTATGAGTCTTCCGGAATCGGAAGACCATACGGAGTACTACAGTCGGGTGCTTGCAGAGACTTGGAGAAGAGCCTTTTTTCAAATAGCTAAAAGCATTACTCAAAAATTTGTTCTAGTGCCTGTCCCATCAGCGGGCGAACCTCATTGT
>JAANSO010000073.1:0-85453 GCA_036507315.1 Lepidocyrtus fimetarius | reverse complement strand
ACGTAGTAAACTTGGATAGATAATTGCATCAGCTCAATCCAAATTTAGCTGTACTGGTTATTACTGGCTTAGAACATAAATACTTCAGGCGATTATCATTATTGAAGATTCAATTATTATTCATAGCAAGTACCCATAAACCAACAAACTTAATTTTTATTTTGTAGACAGATAGTTAAAAAATTACTTTAAGCATAATGATTTCTGACTTCCTTTGCCACAATCAATTTAATCTCATTTGAGGAAGGGTTTAAGTTTGAAATAAAGCAAAATTTAATGGCGAATAGTTTTAGTAGTAAATCCTGTTGTGCATGAGTAAGCAGAGATTGATTTAAAAATACGAAAATATTACTAGCACTAGACAGCAAAGTTGTTTAATTATTTTACTACTATCAAATTACTATTAAATATAAAGTGATTCTGCATGTATCCATCCGTCAATTTTATATATTTTAATTCCTTCGACTTGGATTTAACAATGTTTGTCTGGTTTCAATAATGAAAGTTTGTGATTAAAACTAATTTTTAATATTGTAGTAGTCAAATAATAAAATTAAAACATTACTAAACACACAAAATATTTTAGTAGAATTTCCACCAAAAATGTCTATTTCCTTCTTGCTAAGATGAAAATGCAACAGGATGCTTCACATTAATTAACATTTCTACTTCCAGTCAATCAATTGAATTTCTCCTTGTCATGTGTTGTCATTCTCATTGATGGGTAAATTTAAATTTTGCAAAACGTGGTTACATAACAAAAAATTTTGCATCTGCGTGTGGTTGACCGGAATAGAATTACCTGTAAACTATCAAAGGTTATAAGGACAAATAGACAGACAGGTGGTAAATTTTAAGCAAATCAAAAAAGTAACTTTCTAGCAGGTGAATCAAGCAGGTTTCTAGTTTGTGGATGACAAGAACAAGAATTTTCAGTTATTATTATCAAATATGATCTATAACAAACGACTATAATAAAATTCTATAATGGTTATTCATGCAAAAATACTACATTCTTTACTCTGATACACTCCCTCATATCTTATAAACTTTATAGGTGCTAAAAGAAATTTAAAACGCCTGAAGTTGTGATTATTACTATGTAACTAGTTTTATCTAAAAGGTATGATTCATATTTAAATCATAAAATCTATAATTATGTCGTAAGACGTAGCTGATTTTTTAATTCTGAAAAGCCTACATATCAAGTTTTTGCCAAAGTCAATCATTTTAGTACTTGGAGATTAAGATTCGCCACTACCACTAAGATTTTTAAAAAGTTTGGGCAGATTAAATCCAATTACATTGGCAAATATATTTTGTACTTTTGATCCCAATTTTATCATAATTCTCTGGATATTTATTAACTGCAGTTAATGTTGTTATCTGAAACGCAGTTACAATGTAGAATACACTAATTTATTAAATAGAAGTAAAGTTACTTCACGGCACGGCGTACTTGATCATGTATTGCAGTGGAAATGCGTACATGTTCCATTTAAACACGCATGAACTTCGTGGCACTGCTAACGGCACTGCCTTTGATTCATTTCTCTTAAGTAATTCTTAAACGTTTAATTTAGCATGAGTTTATTTTTCTTAAGCAGAATCATCGTCATAATTTCGATATGGTGATCTGAAAATGATCTGAATCAATATAATAATTCTTGATGTTAATATTAAATTACTTTTGCAATGAACAATAACGCTTCAGTAATTACTTATGCAGCTAAATTAAGTTGATGTGAGGCTTACCAAGATTTTATTTAAGGAATTGGCCCTTTACGGCATATTGCCTTGAAGAATGCATCAATGGATGTCATGTCATTTGAGGTTGTTTTTGCATGATAGTTTACATGGGATTTTAAACTCAATCGTTCAAGGCTATTAAATAAAATGATATTCAAAAAATGAAGGAAAAACCTGAACTTGAAGGTTACAGTAAATTGCTGGAACAGCGCAGCAGAAAAGATTATTTTTAAGAGCAATTCTCAAAATAAAATATTGAAATTATGGAAAATAATGCTAATTTCTGGTTTTGCAGTACAAAATTATTTAAACACGTTTCTGAAAACAGCTTATTTGAAGATCGGGCAGTGTCAAAACTTGCTTTCTATTTTTAAAAGGCGTATAATATGGGACAGTTGTAAAAATTTAGAGGTTTTAAAATGTGTGTAGCATCCTGCTTGAAATTGCTGCTGGACTGCGTTTTCCCTATGCATTTTCCTATTTATAGATTTGAAAGTGTAACGTACGTTCTCAAAAGGTTGAACTGCACCACCTGCCCTTCTGGACAGGTTTGCTGATTTTTTATCATTTCACATTCCAGTTCAATCCGGATCACGACTGGTATATCAATCTATGATAAAAAAAATCTTCACAGGTTTTAATTTTGTGCCAAGTCATGTGCATTTTTCACAAGAGCGGTGAAGAATATCAGGATGCATTTCATTCACGTTGAACAAATGATGATTTTGCGATCCGTTTGTGAAAGTGAATTTATACAAATCGAATTGTCGTTTTTTATTTAATCATTGTTTATTATAAGCTGAGCTGGACTAAGATGCAACAATGATGATAGTTTTTTATTAGTGTTGTATCAACATTGAGTATGCTAACACGACAAATTACACAAAAATGTGTTCAGCTTAGGAATAAATATATTTGCAGATGAAGATTGCTAAAATGAGATGAGTAAGCAATGAGAGTGGTGTCAGTGGTAATCCTAAAACCAACAACGTTACGTCTTTTTATCTGCAAATAAAAGTATCAATGTCCAAGCCATGTCCTCATGTGTCTATAAATCTACACTTGCTACATAGCAACTAAAACTTTGCAAAAGGACAAGTGCAAAACGAACATTTTCCATTTTCGTTATTGCCTAGTCGTAATAGTCAAATATTAACTTGATCATATCAAAAGTGACTATGTGCCAGGCAAATACTCCAAAAAATTGATTAAATATGTAATCTCAGTGCTTTGTCACATTAATTGCCAGAGTCAGCCCGATCAACATCATCGTATACAAAAAGTTTTCTGAGATTGAACGAAATACGTACGTTGCTAATTTATGCAATTAATTTTATTGCAAACATACACGTGGATGAAATTTACAAAAACTTGTAATGCAAAAGTACAAGTTTATTGAAGTTAGCGTCCATTATTTGAAGATTTAAAGAATTACAATTATGTATAAGTTGTATAATTCTAGCTTGAAGAATAACTGCTAAGGTTGTACTTGCACATGAATTATTACTACACAATGTATACATTTATATGTAATTTTATACCAAACTCGTTATAATTTTTTAAACAGTCTCAATACAAAGAAACCCAAGGATTGAATTGATTTTCGTACCTACCAATTTATTTGCAAAGTACCTCTCCACACACTACTGCACCTCTCCTTTTTTCAGTTTTTTTATTCTTTGTTCGTTTATTGAACTGGTTCCTTTTACTTGATTAAATAAAGGTTTCTACTTGTAACTTGTCGCTCATTTCTTGGCATAAATAGCAATAGTAGTCTTTTTCTAACACTACTAGTAGTATTACAACCCCATGTAGGTATTTTTTTGCTGACATATAAGAACTTCAATATCCTCGATCAAACTCCAAAAGTTTACCATTTTTGATAAAGAAGTACATTTGTGTTATTTGTACTTATCTTGAATTAATCATGTTGAATGTATCGAACAAGATCATGTCATAAATATGTGTGCATGGTTGGTGGTGGTGATGATGAATATAATCAATCAGTTTTAGCTCTTATAAAATTCTTTTCAAGGCGTATAATAAACGCAGCGTTTAGGCAACTTTTATGCGTGGTGGCAATGTTAAAATGGCGAATCTAGGCAGAGAGGATAGGAGTTCCACATTGTTGTTATAAATAAGCATACGAGTAAAATAATGACGACGAATGCTATCCATTTTTTCTACGTAATACTTTCATGAAGGCATTGATAAGCACAAGCAACTTTTTCAACCTAAATATAACTTAAGATTATCATAATGTGGATTGTATATGGAAAAAGTTTTTCGATAGAGTCTACGCGTCGCGAACAAGTTTCACAGTGAGTTCAGTGTTATAGCACGAACCTAGCAAGAAACAGCAGCAGCATTTATTGCAGCTGGCTATAATTGCGTACAACTTTAAATCATCCTTTTTAAAAGCGTCATCATTTTCTTAAATTAGAAAACAGCTGGTTTAAAATAGCCTGGTTAATGTGTTTTATTGGAATTATCATCTACCTAGGTCAATCCTTTTGAAAACCTTTGGAAAAAGAAAGTGTTGTGAAAATTGTTAAAATACTGTTGTTGTTCCCATATCAAAGTTGTTTTTCAAATTGACTGTTACCTTTTTATATATGCAAGAACGCGCACTTGATATGAATTTGAGAAATCAAATCCGAAAGGTTCTTTCCACCCATGAGCCATGTTCCAATGACTCCCAATTTTGTAGCTCGTCCGTTATCTACCTGATTCTTCAACACACACATAAAATGCTGCTCAATCATGGAGCCCAACAGGCTTAAACTCTGTTCCATTCTAGTAAAGAGATAAAAACACTTGGGTGGAAGAATCTACAACTTAAAATATCAAAAATAGAGATAACTTCTGATTTTACTATTTCCTCTTCGAATTTGCAACTCACAGGTGTGTGACCTGAACTGATATATTTTCCTGTTGAACTTTCGAAAAAATCAGTTCACTTCTCTCTATAAACAATTTTGTATGAGGAAATAGTTATTTTTGCCAACTACACGTCTCTATTTTGACACAACGCTTTTTATTAAAGGTAAGGAAAAGTTATTTAATAAATTATCACAAGGCGTCTTTTCAAACAAAGCAGTCTTGCAAGAGCGAAACAAAGGACAAAGTTTTGCTTATAATGCATAAATACAAAGTGGTAATGGCTTTCAATTCACTTTTATGTTGCTGATGCATTAATGCAAAGATGATAATCTTTACGATTGATTATTTATTATCTTCTATGCATACCGTTTGAACTATTAACATTAATGTTAAAGTTGTTTGGAGGAAGGACATTGTAGAATTGCGTGGAGATAGCGTGCAAAATGCAAAAGTTGATTTCGTTGTGCTAATGAGATATAAAAAGTTAAAGTTGTGCGAATATAAGATGTGTATTCCAGCGTTAGTTAACCTTCAAGCGATTTAGTTCCTCCTGAATTTACATATTCGTTAGATTTATAAAGAATTTAACGGATATGTGACAGGAATTATTGTAAAATGGTTTTGGTACTCTGGGGCACATTGAGATTAACCGTCAGGGTTGGTTTCGCATTCCCAGATATAGACTGTATAATAAATTGCATTTAAACCTTGCTTTGTTCTACAATTAAGCATTGAATATTCTGCAGTCTTTTCTGCTATAAAAACTCGTCCTGCCCGAAACTTCATACTTGAACTTGATCTTTATTTTTTGCAAACTCCAGTCTCTTTTGGCTTTATCTGCGATCTTTGTTGCAAATTAATTTACCAGCTTTACTGGATGGTGCCTTTGCAAAACCTATTAAAATCTCTGTTATAGATCTCCGTAGAAGAAGCAAGCAAATGGTAAAATAAGGTTGCTATTATTGCCATCCTCATAATGTTGAATGAGAGGTTATTTTATATCTTGTACTGGTTTCAAGCAAAGTGCTTCGTCAAGCATTTTGCATAGCAAGAGCAGACCATTAGCAAGTAACAAAGTCAAAAAATTTAAGCAACTCGTCTCTTCCTCTTGGAATAAATAATTTTAAAAAACGCTATTACAAGAACCACTTACTAATCTCTTTAACTTTCTACTCGTATCATTGAAATGATTATTATTAGATTACTTGTAGCACTAAAAATTGAAAAAATGTCGTTAGTTTCACTAATGATGTAGTACAAACCCAATTTGTTCACTTAAAGCTACCTACACAGTAGGAAGATGAGTCTACGTAACTGACTTGTAGTCCTCCAGATAAAATCGTTGAAAGCTACTTTGCCTAAGCAAAACTTCAATCAATTTCTCACGCGCTTTGAATTTCCATAAATTGAACCAAACTCAAAACAACTTTCTCAATCGTTTTAAAAACAAATATTTCCAAATCCCTGTCGGCTTCCTGGAACGTTCACAAGCAAAACTATGTAGAAAAATCATAAAGTTTAAAATAACAAAATCCATTACAAATGACCTTCAAAGTGAACTCCATAAACTCACAACTCACTATAATACATTAGCATGCATCTTGTTTAAATTTATGGCATCTATGACGATCTAATGCAATTGACGCATTTCTTTTTAACTAACCCTTCCACGTGCTCCTTAGCAATAATTGTACATCTCTGAATAAAGTGGACACTTTCATTTCTTTAAATTGAGGACAATGATCATGTCGTCATGGATTGTTATGTTGGGTGGTTGATAAACCACAATGCAAAAGGTGCCTCATTTTATCATCATCATCGCATACAACATGATGTCTAATTGTAATATTGATTTGAAGAGATCATTCTGCAGTTTCATTTTTGACTTGTATAAATGGCAAATGATCAATGAAAAATGTACTACCTTCTTCCTTATGTAAATTCCTTACACGCTGTTTCGCCCATTCTTTCAATTCGATTGAAAAAATAGACCACAAAGTTTACTTAATATATTCCAGTCTAAATACTTTTCAATTCATACAGAAAGAAACGATTTAGTGAGATGATATTAAACGCATCCAAGTTTTGTCGTTCTTGTGTTACTTAAGATGTTAATGTCATCTGTGAGTGAATGCAAGTATGATATTTCGATTAAAAGTTTTCTCTGGGGTCACTGGGTGTGGATGGATGGATGGAGTGAGTAGGAACAGTGAAAAAATCTTTATAAGTTGATGAAGGATTTGCTGGATATTTCCGGCTAATAATTCAAACGCTTTTTACTTTATGCAACGTAAAATACACTTAATGAACTTTAATAAACATGATTTCTGGACATGATTCAGTCAAAACTTCTTTCAATCGGAGATTACTGCATGGATGCGTAGGTAGTTTGTCATTCCTGATAAAACTTTGATTAGCAATTCCCCAACTCTTTCATTTTCCCCACTTTCCATCAAGTTTTCGAGTGTAACATGCAGACAGGGAGAGGCCAGCGCTTTATGTTTCCCCCATCCTGGAAAAGAAAAAGAGCAACATTTTATTAATAGATAGTTTCAACAGGGAAGACTTTGATAATTTATAATATTAAAAATGCTCACTGAAGAAGGATTGATTCCCAAACTAATTATAAAGTTTAAAGGTATAAATAATTACACGAATTAAATTCAGTGTTGAGTAATAAGTTAAATACCTAATTTAATCAAAAAGAGTTTTATTAAAATTTATTATTATGATTATAACTAGACAAGCTGTATAAAAACTTCCAAAACTAATAGATTTACAGTTATGACGATCCAGTCGCAATGATAAGGTTTTTATCAATATATTCAACCATGTTAAGTGTTTTATGCAGTAAGAGGTTAGCAGAAGAAGAGATGGGTCAGTGATATAGATTTGGAGAGAGAGATAGATTACGAGGGATGATAAGTAAAACATTATGAAATATCTTGACGGTCCCATCATCTTCTCCACCGCCATCCCCATCACCACTGTTAAAAAGGTTTGACGCATGTGTTTTACGATTAATCGGAATGAATATGTTAAAAATATTGTTAAATGAGAAAGTGTATAGCGTTTTGGTGGACTTTTGTAAGGCAAAAACTGTCTTTATCGTTCAAACCAAGCAGAGTGTCAAACAGGCAGCCTTTTCCTAGCTCCTGTAACCAAAGATAGTTCACGAAACGAGGGTTTACGCCAAAAGAAAAGTACAAAACTTATCTCTTTTCATTCCATCTCTTCTCCTCCCTCATTCCAAGTTTTCTTTTCCATGCACACTGCACCGAGTGAACACGCTTGAACTTGACTCTTCAGTTTTCTAAATTTTCATTGTGTCTCTTAAATAAAAGTGTATTTTGTAGAATATAAATTGTTGTTTTAATTGAGAAAGGTTTCTACAAAAATAGTAAACTTAAGCAAAATAGATCTCTGTTGAAGCTGAATAAGCAAAGTAATTGCGTGTTCTATTGAGTACGTAGCTAAGCAAGAAGAACATTCAACTGCAATTGTTTGTTATCACTTCCAGCAAATTGTGATTTTGATAAGGTGAGAAAGATTATTACAAAGTCGAGTGGTGTGGCTTGAGGGAAAAACGTCGATTGGAGGATTTCATTGGCTGTTGAAAATTTACTCTGATAGTGTCGTTGGTCAATCACACGCTAATTACTGAAACACTTTTTTGATAAAAATAAAATTGACAATTTTGAAATATTGACACTCTCAAGCAAACTGTTGTGAGAAATTATTTGCTAGTGGATTGTTTAGCATTGTCCACGTGTGTTTGCTCACGTCCATGGCAGTATTTTTTGACCAAATCCAAAAATATTAACAGTTTGAAAATATCCACAACAGAATTGTGCTGATTTGTTCTTACGTAAATATTTTTCTTGACTTTGGCGTATAATTAAATCTCAAAGTTAATCATTCATACCAGCTCAAATGTGTAGTCTCTATCAAACCTGGAGTTACACTTGAAGTTAAGTTTTGTTGTGTTTCAGTAACAAATTCTGTAAATCCGTGAACTTGGCCTTGAGGTAAACCCAATTTTAAAATAATTTGGTTACCAATTTGTAAAACTGTTAAAATAGTGTTACTATTTCGGGTTTGTATTTTTAACGCATTTAATTGCTTTTACCGTAAAGATTAATAAAACAAGAACAATTGTAGCATTTGTAGAGTATCTATATTGTGTTCTGATATATATTTCTAATATTCCAACTTAATTAGCTTTGGTTAACAAATACACTTAAAGCTATATGTAAGCAGGATCATTAATGCAACTTCAAAATAAACTTATCCAGATTATACTGCATTATTGTTATTATTTGTACTTTTAAAAGTAGACTAGGCCAATATAAAAAACACCATTGAAACATGATTGGCTGTTGCAATCTCTTGTCAGTTTGAGTATTTTTAATTAAAAACAAGATCCAAATGAATATACCATAGCCGCACTATTTTTCTCTGTCTCTTTTTTCTTAATTCTCCTCTTAAGTACAAGCATTACGTAAAAATGAGTCTGATTACCAATCATGATTATGTTTCCATTGATAACAGAGAAGTAGTGTGTGTGAGATGATAATAAAACTGTCGTTGATGATGCTGAGCCTGCATATAATCTAAATGTTGTTTAAATTTATGGACAAAGATTATTACCTATGCATTTCCAGTCTAAAGCTGCCGTTGTTTTTGATGATGATTTAAGTTTTCGTGACTCTGATATGCATGATTTATAATCTGGGATGATTATACTTTATACACGTAAAACAAAAACTGAAAGCTTTTGCACAAAGATTAACTGCTGTGGTTTGTTTTCATATTTTTGGCGTCTCGTATTCTTAGAAAAACTGCAAGATTCAAGATATTTAGCCTAATGTACGTTTCACAAAAGTTAGTTGGGTGAGCGGAAAAAATGGTGAAATCAGCGGATATCTGTACAAATATCAAGTACACATCCCTGAATCCCTGTTTTAGTGGATGACAAGTGTGATGCTTAAAAATGTTGATTTTAAATGAGATCAAATTTAATAATGAAATTAATGAGTAATTAAAAAGCCCTGGTATTAAACATTTAGCGTTCTTGTAATAAAGTAATTCACATAAACTATTTACTTTTGCTGCTAAAATTATTTTCCCGAAGTGATCTTCTATTGAACAAGGCAAAGTGTCGATAATATCTCCTGTTTATTATTTTCCTCATAAGATCCAAAGGCGCCATCGTGAGCGACACAATAAAGCTTGCTTTGACTGGAATTACAAGTACGATAAAAACCACCGTTTAATCTTAAATCGTGATTTTAAAGTTATGAGAAAATGCCAAGAGCTGTCTATTTGAACAATTTTCAGATAAAAGTTTTGTGTCATTATGTTTTTCAAATGGTGAATAATTACTTTCAGAATGAGTTACTTCCTGGGTAATGAAACTTTAAGAGTTGTGTAATGTTTGCAGTAAAAACCTTTGAGCCTTTATTAATAGCGGTTGTGTTATCGCAGCAAAGAAATGTAGAAACAGATGGCCATATTTTTATTTTATTGGGGCACAATTTGTCCAAAAATTGCTCCCAATTAGGCTGCCATCACCATTAAAAACTTTTCGAGGTAATCACTCCGTTTATTTGGAGACTATTAAAGGTTTTATCAGTTGGAAATCCAGTTGAAGCCAGAACTACTTTATCGATTCTTTAAGCACATGGCATTCCAAATGGAATTAAAGTTGACGAGAAAAGGCGGTTTTTTGAGGATTTAATGGAATAGCAATTTGCACGTGGAGAATTTTAAAAGCAATTTGTGAGAGTTAATGCGCGGAAGGAATAAATAAATAAAAGTTAATTAATAAAAATATTTTTCCATTAAATCTAAAAATTTTCTTTTTATTTCCAGGTTTTCCTGACACCTCAAAAAGGAGAACTATGACGTTAATCTGAAGAAAACTCTTAATATAGTTAGACAAGAGGATTTCTTCAGTAAATTGTGTGACAAGTTAGAATATTCAAAGGGGAAAGACTCGAATAAATGAAAGGGTTCTCAAATTTCCCCAGAAAAGGAATAAATGAAAATTTGGAATTTACAGTAGACTAGAAAAGCCTGAAAATGAGTGTGGTATCAGGAAGTAGAATGCGGGAAACAATCCACTCCGGCCATTTCATGGTCTCCGACTTCGAACCGGAGTCGGAAGCTCAAGATGAAGAGTACGAAGTTGGAATGCCAATACCACAAGGGCCGGATGAAACAGTTCTTGTAAAAGGGAACAACGGACAAACGGCTACAACAACGGCGTCCACAACAAGCCCTTTCTGCTCGCAGCCAGTAACAACGCCGCAGGTAGTCCAAGATGATTTTTTCATGGACTTGCCAAGCTTTGGGAGGAACATTTTAGCGCAGAATTTTGGAGAAAATTTCATATCCCGGCAAACGCATTTTCAACAGCCTCAACAGAGCCAGCAACAACAGCAACAGGGTCAGCTTCTACCTTTTCAACAACATCAACTTCAACTCCAGCAGAATAAAAACTCCTGGATATCAATCGACTCTTCTTTGACAAAACTCTTCCAGTGCATGTCACTTGCATACAGGTAAGCAACCCTCGAAAAGGGATTTTTATTTGCTTTCATCTTGTCTGTCGTGTTTTTTTGTTTAGAAAATTGTTTATTCTTTTCTTGTAACTTTTCGCTTGTCCCTTTAAACCCTTTCTTAAGAAATGTATAACATAATAGCAAACATTGTTCATCTAGTTTCGATTATTCTAGAATTTTCACTTTCGTTTTACAAGCACTTTTTTGAGAATTAAATTCTAATTGAAGGCAAACAGAAAGGGTTTCTGGTCATTTACGTTGCCAGACTTCGAACATTTTTTAAAAGCGTGTTTTTTGTCATAATTTAGAACAAATATTGCAAAAAGGCTTTTCCCTTCATTTCTTTAATGTTCGAAGGCAAGGTTTCCGTAAATACGATTACGATGTTTTGATAGCATTAACCTCGTTTTGGTTTTTAGATAAAATATTTCATTGTTAGATTTCCTTGCGCAATTACAAGATAAAAGATATTTCATTGTCTGATATAAAATTCTCACCGACGGCGGCGGTAATATTAGGAAAGTTAATACTTTTGCGCTTCGCGCTTGTAAAAAAGAAAGAACTTCGGCACCGCTGGAGGTGCTTATTTCTTTTATTGATACAAACAAAGATAAATATTAAGACATAATAATTACGACAAAGTTCTTTAGACGGGAAATGGGTGATAAAAAGAGGATTATTAAATGGAAGTTAAGACAGATGGTTTTCTTTTAAGTTGATGTTGAATAATAGTTTAAACATGTTTGGAAAAGCAATCATATTTTGACACAACTTTGCTCACAGACGACAGGTGAAAGGTTTCTGACAAAATGGGACAATGCCTTCAAGTTTTCGTAACATTTGGCATTATGCCTTCCTTTAATGAGGGTTGTTGGTAATGTTTACACAAGAGAAATAGTCAGATTTTGTGCGTCATAATAAAATGCGTCAATATAAGAAGGATGTACCTTATGCATTCCATGCAAAAATGTGAAACGGCTTTATTGTAATTGTAATGTAAAACTTTTTGCAATGGGAAACTGCTTGATCATCTCTGATAAATCAGACTGACAAATGGACAGTAAATCATTTTACTAGATTCTTTCTTTGCATATTAATTGCTTTCATGTTTGGTTTATTAAATGTACAAAATACATTAAAATTTTATTTGAAATATAAAATTTTCCAAATCTTTGATTTTTAAACAGTTCTAATTGCGTTAAAGCTTTTATGAATAATAAAACGAACATTCGGCGCTAAATTCGAATTTAAAAAATGAATTAGAAAATAAAATAGCAGAGTTGCCGTTTTGAAAAGTTGTAAATTTTTTTAAAGGGATCGTTGAGTTAAAAACTCATTACAAAAAGATAATATCCAATTATTGCTTGCATAACGAATCCTGAATCGATTACGTATTTTTTAATGTTCATTTCTTCATTAGCATAATTGTTGTGGTAGGTTTCTACTCTAGTATTACAAGTTTGAAACGTTGCCAGTTAATTCACGAGGGTGCTAAATTTAATGAAATCTTTTTGCAAGCACACGGCTGATTTAAACTTCGCGTAATACACTCTTAATTTATACATTGCATACAGTAGATTCAAAAATAAGACCGCGTTGTAGTTACACAATACTTTTCCATTCTAAACTTGAATCATCTTGGAATAGAAAATGTTTGAAATGTTGCAATGTTCGAATGTTCCATTCGTTACTTTAACTTTTGTGTGAGCAGCGGTGAGTAAACGAAGCATCTTTTCCATCTCCTTTTCTGTATCGTAAGTTGCCAGATTGACCTTGAAATGGTAGGTGGTGAGGTGATGGTGACTCGTTCTTGTAGTAAAATCAGCTTTTTTAGACTTGTTATAATGGGAATGGCGTTGTCACGCTGCTATTACCCTTATTTGCCTTTGTATCTACATCCATGCTTCGCATACTCAACAACAACGTGGTAAATATTCGGAATCTTTGCGAATGTATCCAAAGCCGTACATAAAACCGCGCTTGAATAAAGTTAGTTAATAAAAGTTAATTTAATTTGCAAATTAGAGAAAGGAATGACTCGGTTTTTTAAATATGGAATTGTATTAAAATTGTATGGCTTTTAAGATTAGAATTTGCTCGTGAATTCTTGCAACGTTGTTTAAATAACTTATTCATTTATACCCGCATGTATAATGCTCTCTCGGGTATTCCAAAGTAACTTGTTGCTCGTTTTTGCACACTTATCCTTCATACTTTTGTTTTAAAATAACTTAACCTATGTAGGCATGTAGAAAGTGACAAATTTGCAAGTTTGCACTGTTTGCAGATTTAAATTTGTCCTTTCGAAAGTATCTGAAGACTTTGACTTTTCCTCCCACGTTAGTTTAGTAAAAATAGGATTTCTGTATGAAAGTTGATGCAGTTTGTAGGAAAGATTCTATCAAAGCTGAGGAAACTTGTTATGTGCGAATAATACATCCAAACTACTAAATATACATTCCTTGCTTTTGGAAAATGGTGTAACAGTTTCTTTAACCATGCATGTTTCCTGGGCTTTGAAACTTTTAAAAATGCTTTCCTAATCTGATTGCAGCATCATGATAAAACTCGACGGTTTCCAGTTCTAAAACGATTAAGATTGAATATCCCCAGACGATTATTACATAAGAAAGACAAGAAAGCACTGTTTAATTTATTCCATAAACGACCTTAAAGATTAAAATGGAAATCTAGTTCCATTTCGTGTTCATTTCACCATGTAAAATCTGACTACGTGTGGCGATAGCAATAGTTCATGTTTAAATTCGCATAAAATTGCAAGTGCAAAAGCAAATTGCTTGCAACCCAGCGACAGTAGCAGTTTTTTTATCAAAGTGGGATATCCCAATCTCGAATTAATGAATACATGTGGCGTAGTAACATTTTTGCCTAGTTGCTAACTTCTATTCCCGAAAAGTTCAACGTTAATTAAGTTAGGAATACGATGATGATAAAGCAAGTTGTAGAAAACTGACTTCAAAGATATGCTCACTCCGATAAAATTTGAACAACTTGTTGCAAGAAAAGTGGCATAATCATTTTATATCTCTTTTAGAGAGATAAAAAATCAGTATTGGAAATTCTCGTTTGGTATTACCTCATGCATAATTGTGGTTGTTGTCCCCTCCTCGTGTGAGGTTACTGTTACAAAGCCACAGTCTTTCCAAATATTCCCTTGGCTTCTTTCCAAACAAAGCCTTTGAATTTTTCTCTATTTGATACAATGGAAAGCGCTTGTTTTTAACCGGATGTCCTTAGTTTTTTTTAAATTACAAAGAATTAGTTATTTTACTATTTTTGACAAATAATCGCGCAACCTTGTTAATTTTTTGTACATTTTACAACCAAACCGGAACTGGTCATATACTGAACGCTTGCGAAGTAAAAACATTTGTTTTATTTAACCCATTTTGTATCTGAATTTCCTATTATCAAACATCTTAAATAAAACCGAAACGTTCCAGTTTCCCTCTTTTCAATTCTCAACGACCGATTCCCACTAAAATTAACCAGTGCATTACTAGTTTTTAGTTTACTTTGTCAACACTTTCCCCTTTCCAATGTTTTCCTTGTCAAAAAGGAAAGGCTTTTCCTAATGCAACTCATCAACCCAACCGCACGTTCTTTCCAAGATAAGATTGTTTTAATAGCTTTTACGAATAAAAACATCCTTTGTTTTCTAAGAGAACATGTTTTCAATGATTATTATTAGATTCGACCTTTGCACCGCGTAGCAGTGAACCCAGCAACAGTATTTTCTAAATACTTTTTCTCTAAAACTTTCCAAAAACAATTTTTGGAAAGAGAAACATTGCAGTCAAATTTATTTTTGAATTTTCTTTTAAGATCAAAATTTACGAGAATGTTGTTCCTAAAATTTGGAATGCAGCCACTGATTAAAAAGTCGAATGTAAAACCTGTAGATTCCGGTGACATGTTTCTGCATGAATTAAGTCAGTAATTCAAAACGGGTTCCAAACTGTAGTACAGCTCCAAGGACAGGTTTTCCATAATAAAATTGCAAATCTTGGAATCTAACGTCTCAATAATTTAGTAGATCAATATTTGCGGTGGATATATGTTTGCACATTGTCATGTCATTGGAAGGGAATCTTTGTGGTGGTTTTTGTTTGAATTTTGATACTAGATTTGATGCTAGATTTTGTTTTAATGCTAATGCAACCTTTCTATGTAAAAGCGAACACTACTTTTCAAAGAATTGCTTTGCATTTATACTTTTTGACACTTTAAGGCTTCCGATGATTTCCAATTTCCTAAGTTTATATGTTAATTACATAGAGCCATGTAACACGATCTGAAATTGTCTTACAATTGTTAGCATCAAAACAAAACCAGTTTCTTTGAAATATCATATTTTATAATTTCATTTCCAAATGACGGGAAACCTTGAAAGGGATTTCTAGAATGCAGATTCTATCCCATTTCTACAGAAAACGGAATTGCCAAAAAAAGGGAAAACTTCAATATCCGAGTGAATATCGTCAGGAATAATAGAAGCTTTGTAATGTAATGTAATCTAAATTCAAACAGCCAGTTCCGAGAACAATGAGATGGAAACATTTCTTGCTTTGGTTCGCCTTCTTGTTTAAGCAACGCCCATCCATTTTACCAACTAAACACTTTTTGTATCCGTATGGCATCATACATTCCAGCTAATTACTAATTAATAAAGTTAATTAAGAAAATATTGTTGCTTTCTAAAGAAATCCCAATCAAAATTCTAATTTGTTTTTGAAAGTAATTTGTTTTGTGGTTGTAGTTTATTAACAATAAATTAATTAACTTTTTAATTTAATCTCTACAGAAAAAAATTGCCGTTGTTCTACATTATTTAAGTTTTGTTTTTTTTTTCTGTATTTCAGGCAAAAACTAACCTCACCAAAATGGAATCGTTTCAAGGGGGTTCGGCTTCGGTGGAAGGACAAGATAAGGTTAAACAATGTCATTTGGAGATGCTGGCATATGCAATGTAAGATTTACAATTTCTACCCAACAAGTCTAGCCATAGGCATTAAAATCTACGTAAACAAAAAATATCGATTGTATCACCGTTTTTATTTTAATATTTATTCTTTTTCCATTTTGTTGCAGTCATATTGAAAAAGAAAACTTTAGTCTGTCAGTTTGCGTCGCCTTTGGACGTGGACCAACACAACAAGCCAGAGGTAAGTGTGTTTCTTATTCTTCCGTTATTATTTAATAATCCTATTATATAATAATTAAAAAACTTTTAAATTTTAGGCTGTGGTCATGGAAGGAAAATATTGGAAGCGAAAGCTTTCCACTGTGGCAGCAGAGTACAAAAAGTGGCGTTTATTCTACAGACACCGCATCATGGGATGGACAAACAAAGATTCTACCCCTGACCTGGTAAAATCACATTTTTTAAGTGTTGTTGGCTGCACACTATTAAACTAGATCCGTTTCAAGTAGGCTTAATAACAAGCTATGTTCTTAGATTTACACTTAAAAATATATGATTTAGTCGTCTACAAAGCTTTAATTAGGAAGATGTTTAAACAGACTAGATTTTATGTGGAATAGTGTAAAAAGTAAGCCTTGAATGTATAGAAAGGAAATAGAATGAAATATGAGGACATAATTCATTGAGATAATCGTCCAGTTTATATTCATATCCATTTTATCTTGTAGAGTTCTTTGTTAAAAGTCTTAAAATAGTAGACCGGATCTATGTCTCTTTTACTAAAGGAAATAGGCGTATTAGAAGACAGATTTTTTAAAGAATAAAAAATACAAGAAGCTAATGTTGGATTTAACTTTGTTTTCATTCCAGCATCCAGTGTCACTGGATGGATTCGACTGGAATCGCCCAAGCAATTTCGGCGGAGGCCCAGCTAACGTCATGTTTGACGATGATTTACTCATGGATTTCACTGATATCTTGTTCTCGAGCTTGTCGTCCAATCAACCTTTTGCTTTTCCAAATCCTCGCGAAATTGGTGAGAAAATAATCAAATTATTTTTACATTTATGTGACCGAAAACATTCAAATAACTAAATTGACAATTACGGCGTGCAAACACGAAGCTGAGTTTTTAATTCAACATAATTTTACTAGACCTAGAACTTATTGGAAATCGCAAGTTAGGGTGTTTATGCATAAATAATTGAGATTTTTGTGTCAGTGTTGCATAATCAGCCTACCACTGTACCAACTACCGACCAAAGTGACGTCAGAACATACATGTTAAAAACTACAGAGAGTTCCAGACGAAAACGACATGAAAAGACGTAAATGTACTCCATTTCATATCAAACTTCGTCATCACTATCACAGTCTGGCTTGCTCGATTTTACTCCTCACAAGTTGCATTGGAAAAGAATTGAAAACAAAATGGACAGAGAGATCATACGATTGAGCTAAAGAATGAGATTTATGCAAAAAGTTGTTCATATATTCGCTATTTATAAGGATTTGTAAGCATAAAGCTGGGAACCTATTCCCATTATTATAATAAAAGTATGTACTTAGGCAAGGTATGCAACCTCTTCAAATCTAGCTTTTCATGACAACTTTTTTTTGCAATATGAAATTAGCAAAAGAAAAACTCCGCATATGTTTTGTGCGTGTGTGTGGCTCTATTTGATTCCTTTGCAAAAATTTTTAGCGAATCGGAGAAGAGCTGGCGGAGGGTGTGTTATAATTTTAACTTTGAGAACACATTTTTTTACTGATCTGCTAGCAACTGGTTTCTTTCTTGCCTGTTCTACTGACTTGTAAAAATCTCAAGGTGAAAGCTACTTTAAACATGGTTTTTGCAAACTGCCGTTCTGTAAGAAGGAGAGAGTCCCATGTGGATGCAGAGGAATGTTTAGATAAATAAGTGGGATGATGATTGAACTGGGATTTGTTTGGCAAGGCAGAAGAAAATTTTGGCTTATGAAAACGTTTTTGCTATTTATGTAAAATATATGAGAAAACACATCATTTCAAATTTAACTAACTATATAGTTAGGAATGCTGGTACAGCGATGGCAAATTCTCTCTTTAGTGTATGCGAATGAAATAGGATAAGATGTTCATACCCCCACTTTGGTTACGCTGTTTAAAATGAAATCCTTCCGGAAAAGCAAAATATTCATATTTTAATATACAATGCATTAAATGTTTGTAAATATTTTTTATATCTTTGTAAATAAATTAAAATCTCACTAAATAATCACTTATAAGGATAACACACATGTCTGGTGAGGGTTCAGCACTGTAAAATCACGTTAAAATTAATTGTCCCTGCAACTTGCAAATTTGAGAGAATAAGCGCAAATTATCAGATTTTCCTCTTCTGCGAAAAACATCGCGACTCTGCTTTTCTCTCTAAATGAATGGCTTTGTTTATAGACTGAACTTAAATGGACTATGCAAAAAAACGTTATCTAATGAGAACAAATAAAAACAGTAATTGGACAACTAATTAAAATTGTGAATACTCTTTTTCAGCTCGAGCTGGAATGGTGGCAGATTTCATTCAACCAGGTTTAATTCAGCTCCAACCAAATCTTGAAGATTTCATGGATACCCTGGAGCCTTTGCAAGGTATGCTTTGTAAATAACCCGCTTCAACTTCTGCTTGTATTCTTTGCGCAAACCCTGTACGCTTTAAATAATTTCAGTTATATTTAAAATGTAATTTTAAATACCTTTTCACCATCCACACACAAACATTTAAATTATTTTAAAAATAAGAATATTTAACAAGCAACATGTCAATGACCTGTCCCACTCACACGTCGTCCTCGTACTTATTTTAATCTGCTGAATTCTGGATCTCTGTAAATACTTAAGTGATCGAACTCAAAGTATTTTCCACAAGTTTTAATTACATTAAAAACTGATGTCACTTTTAAACATTTGCCTTTTAATCTGTCCTCGTAATCTCCTCTTTTCCTAATCGCAGTTCCACAAGTTTCTTATGTGAATTATGTTTTATGTAACATAAACGATGACATCAAAATCTAAAATTCCCCGATATTAGTCTTAATCATTAAGATAACCTGGAAACTACAGATATAGTTTTAATTGCATTTTTGAGATAAAAGTGCTTTTTTGCTAAACTTGCAAATTTGCATAATTTAAACTAGAGCCAAAGTCAATACATTAGTTTTATTATTTACAAAGTTTTTCATTGCAAAACTTGTAAACTGCAGATTATGTGAACTCAAAAATTTTGCCGCCAGTTCCAGAAGAGTTGGAGAGTTTCGACCCACCCGACACAATCCTTCCGGAGGTGCTCCCTAGCATAATGCCCAAAGAGGGAAACTCCACGAAAACGGATGTTTCCATAATTACCTCGACTCAAGCCTCAACGTCCACGGAAGGCTCTGTGATTAGCACAATACGGAGCCCAGCAGGAAGTAGCTCGTCAGTTGGCAGGCAACAGTTAAGCTCCTCGTCAACTTTCCCTTCTGCAACACTTCAAACGGATCAACCGAGTCAATCAAATCAGTCGACTTTCTATCAAATGGGAGCGCTAAATGATCGATCAAATGGGAGCGTGGCAGTTGTGTGTACAAATGTCGTGCAACCTGTTATTCAACAACCTCCACAAACCGCTTCCACCAGCACCGTTGCTGCTCTTCTGCAAGATGCCACTCCACATCAAAGATCACCGCAAAATCAATCTCCTCCTAACGGAGCTTCAACCAGAGGTCCTTTTGCAAACAGGCCTGACATGTTTGCAAAGCCTGTGGTAAGAAAAGTAAATTTTCAGCCCTTTTCTGCCAAATCCTTAAAAATCAAAACCTTTCAGAGTTTAAGCAAAGTATTCAAATGTATGGAAAGTTGTATTCAATGAGGTGTCTATCCAAGTTATTCTCATGTTTCATTATGTGATGTAAAAAATTGAGCAAATCGCAAGCTACATCATTTCCACGTGTTTGCTTTCAGTTTTATTATATCAACAACAGTAACAGGAAGTTTGTTTCATTTCCCACAAAACTTATGTATTTATGTATTTCATGCAAATGCCACATCAACTGTGGCTACTTTTGCAATTTCTTCATTTCATGTTCGCCAGGCAATACCCGAACAAATTTCAGAAACCAATCTAAATCAAATTTGACAGTTGAACAAATAGGGCAAGGTAATATTCCAGTTCCTGTTAAAAATCTCGTCAGCTCAATCACACTAGCAATCAAAATCAAATAAAATAAGTATAATTTCACAAGAATCTCAGATCTAAAAATATTTCTAAACGGCTTATACAAAGCAAATAACCCTTATATTTCAAGTAATTACCAGTTTTAGTTCATATTTGCCGACAGGACAGGTAAAATGTTCTTACTATACTGAATTAAACAAGGTGGAAAGTTTTTACATTGAGACAGAAGCAAAAATAGTTTTATTTCCAATTTAGTCGATAAGAACTTTCTCTTAAAGGGTGATTCGAGCGTAAATTTGTTTTTCTGAATTATGGCATCATGCTCACTTCCCACGTTTATTAAGATGTCCAACAGCGTTGGAGAGACTGGGTGAAGGAAAATCTTCGGATATGAAACTGGTTGCAACTGGTTTCCATCGAATATGATAAAGCGTTAGACAATAACGGATTGTCCGAGTGTTTGGAAATGTTTTCCATTTCCATATCATGTTTAATGCTCAGGCAAGGATGCCACCGACAAACATTATCAACTTATGTAGGTACAATGCTTTATTCATGTATCTGTTGTAAATGTTTTATACAAGAAGAAAGATGTTTATTTGTTTTTATAAAAGATATATGAAACGGATCTTTCCAGCTTCCGTTTATCCTTGTGATGATATCAATAAGAAGTATTAAATCAAATATTTTCATTTGTCTGAGGAATCAAAAAGGAATAGGATAAAGTAGAGAAAGAGCGAATAAAATTATTTCTGTGGAAAAACAAACTCTTCCTTCTCACATTGAACCATCACTTTGAAAAGTTAAATCAAAAAGTGAACTTTCTCTGTTGAAATCGGGGAAATGTGGGACGCTTGTTGTTTCCCTCCTGAGCCGTACGACTTTGGTTTCGGTCTTTTCACGGTGAACAAATTTTTATTTTTATCAATTTAAATTTATCAAAGATAATATTAGGTTTTGGTGTCCTACGTGAAATTGGGCAACATTGTCACTCTAATATCTCGTTTTGTAGGATTTTCCATATTTCTTTGATTCATTAGTTTACATTCAAAAAATGTAATAAATATTAGTTTTCAAAGATTCTTTTTTCAATTTATTTGGGAACGCCAAGGTTGGCAGAAAGAGATCATTTAACAAGGAAAACAGGAAGAAAGTGAGGTGTGCTCTGTTTGGAAGCGATTGAAAGAAGGAGAAAACGAGGCCTGTCTCCTGCTTGCTTTTATACTCCTTCCGAGCTGGGTTGTAAAGATGTTTTTAGTTAAAGCCAAATCCACCTTAATCAGTCAAGTCAACAACATGATTGTGATGTGTTCAAATCCACATCCGCCTTTTTATCAAAGAGCAAAGTCCAATCTTCTTTTAACTTATAAACATCTCAAGTAAGGATTTGAAATAGATTGATATATTTCCATTTACTGACAAGTATGTTAAAAATGTTCAAAACAACAGATAACAGAGAAAAACTTTGAAAATGAAAGCAAATTACATAGTAAAGAAGGTGAATATTATAATTGTATCAATGTCAGCGCATTTTACTTTTTACTTTACGTCATCTTCATTCATGCAAAGTTGATTTTTGAGTAAATAAAAGATAAAGTAAATAAATTTTGTTGGAAATGCACTTTTTCAAAAAGTTATTTTCAGGTCAATGAATTTAAAATTAAATTATTAGCAAAAATCACTTTAAACATTGCCCGCTTGCAAATAGATTATTTGATCAGCTATTTTTTACGAATCTCTGGTTATTTGAAACATTGGACGGCAGACTTACATTTTTAATCTAAATAAATCCAGCCAATACCGAAATAACATTGCGTAATGTACTATAAGTCTGTAAATATTATAATGTATTAAATCCTGTTCAGCAATCTTTGTAATGTCATCGGACTTTGCTGACAAGTTCGATGTTGATGATAGGATGGCTGATACTATTTCTATTTGTTAAGTTATGTAAGATTCAAGTAGGAACATGTAAAGAGAATATTCTCAAGCTCTACAAGTATTTTTGGATAGAATGCAGATAGAAAGCTTGCTGGAAGCTATTACGTGATCAAGTAGTCATAGAAATGAAGGGAACTAAGCATTTTCTAAAGTAAGGAACGTCCAAATATTAATGATATGGAGGTTATAATAATGTTCCAGCGTTGGCGTTTGGTGAAGAATAGAATACGGATATTTTTGGTACTGATTGGAACACGAGCACGCCTTCGGAAGGATTTTGTCATTTTGAAGCTGAATTGGTTACGTAACATCAGATCAATATTACCTGTGCTTGTTTAGCACGATTTTGCTAGCTTGTCAGAAAAATATTTCTTACTTAAAAGATGACATTCTTTGCTAAATAAATGCATTGTTGGAAGATGATGGCTGCTTCCGATGGTTAATTTCCTTTGTAGATCCTTCCGTATGAATGGGAACGAGGTAGTTCTTTGACCTATGCACTTTATGGTCATTTCTGGTTTCAAACTCAAAAATAAAAGAATTATTACTCATGGAACATAGAAAATTACAAGTAGTTGTACTTGTAATTTTCTATGCTCATGGAATAAAACTAATTGTGTAGGCTGACGTTGACGAGATCTCTTTCTAAAATAAGTCAACAAGTGATTACGATTGTTATTGGAAACGTTCTTTAAATGTTTGATTTGTTTGATTTGATGACTCATTGCATAAATTAATGTACTTTACATAATCAGATGAATACTTTCCGAAACTCTGGATTTTACTACAGTACGCATAATTCGAATTTAATTACAATGACTTATTTAATTTAAAATTAGGGTAAGCCGAGATCAGGAAGATCGCGAAGTGGGCCTTCGGCGCGTTCAGCTTCAATGGGGCAACCTGTGACTCCTCCGGCCCCTCCACCACCTCCACCCGCACCACCCCAATCGCTTCCTATGCAACAGCAGTCAATGCTAACGCATCCTCAAATGCAAACTAACATGGTCAATTCGAACACTTTATTGTCGCACTTGCTTACCACGACAACTTCTGCACCGTCTACCCCCAATTTCTCGAATAACATGATGGAAAAAATGAGTGGGGTTCAACCTGTAGTCATGACAACCACTAATGGGGCGCAAATGATTGGCCCTACAACTCCCGGGCCAATAAATATGATGTTGGGGGTTCAAGAAATGCACCAGCAGCAACCACCTCAGCATAATATGGTTCAGCCACAACAATCAACACAAGCGCAACAGCAGCAGCAACCTTGGAATCCAAAGAATGCAAATGAAACGTTAAACCCTAACCTTCCGGTAAAAAATCGAATAAAACATTTAAATAATTATACATGGTTAGAATAGACAATTAATTGTGTTAATTTTTTACAGATAAACTTTGGAATCACAAAACCTATTCTTTCTTTGAGCCAGCAACAATCAACTTCTAATCATCAAAACATGATGATGGCCGTAGTCCCTTCAACAAGTGGGAGCATTTCACCCCCTTTGTTGTCCAACACGCCATCACCCCCAATGGGCCCTCCAGTTGGTGGACCGGGGTCACCAGCTAAGCCATTTCGACTAAAGAGTGACACAGAACGCGTGCAGTACAAAGTAAGTGTTAATTTAATAACATGATTAGCTCTTTCATTTGCTTATTAATAAGTTCGGTTGTATAAACTAAATGTAAGACTTCTTTCAAGGAACATCGTCGCGTGTGCCATATCAACGCAGAGCAGAAGCGTCGTTGCAACATCAAAAATGGATTTGATACTTTGCACTCTTTGATTCCGCAGTTAAATCACAATCCGAATGCAAAGGTAGAGCAAAAAACAGTATGAGAAGATAAGCATTTTCTTTACAAATTATTATTAAATTATTTAAAATTTCTCAATTATACTTAATTTTCTGCTTTAAATGTTTCTTTTAGGTTAGCAAAGCCGCCATGCTTCAGAAGGGTGCTGAATACATACGCCAACTAAAATTGGAACGAGCTCAGTTAAAGGAAGAGATTGAAACTCATCGGCAAGAAGTGGAAGCGCTTAACGCTGCCATTAACAACTGTCAGTCTATGCTTCCCGCTACGGGTGCACCGGTTTCTCGACAGCGCACTAATAAAATGACGGAAATGTTTGACCAGTGGGTCAGAATAAGGACAACCGAAAACTGGAAGTTTTGGATTGTAAGGATTGTCATTAATATTGGATTATTATGTAGATACTTTGTCTTTATATCTAAATTGTTATTAACTTTTTTCGTTGCAATATTACAGTTTAGTATATTGATACGACCGTTACTGGATTCTTATAATAACACCGTGTCAACCGCAAGCGTTGATGAGCTCTGTCGCACAGTTTTAGCTTGGGTGGACCAACACTGCTCATTGGTAGATCTCAGACCAGGTAGAACTTTCATTCATGCTTATCTTTCTTAATTACCTTAATTATGTCATATACGAGTACACCACAACATTAAATTGTAATTATTTGTGCAATAGTGGTATTGAACTCACTCCGGTATTTATGTACAACAACTGACATCCTCACGAATCCTGGCAATCTGTCCGAAGAAGCCTACAGATCTATCAATAGGCCCAGCCGGGAAAACCAGGACAGAGATCAACCAAGGTAAATACCAATTTATATTAACACCTTACTATGATTTTGGCTTGTTCTTTACATTAATTTTCTCATTTTAGGTGACAAACAACAGAAACTGAAGCTGCCGAGATATTAACCGTATCTGACAACACCTCTTAAATGGGAAAGATGACCGGCTATTTAAATATCTTTTATTAAATAACTTTGAGTAAAAATAGTTAATAACCCTTCACCTTTTTCTAACGACTATGATTATGTACTGTTACCTGCGTGAAGGATGTTAGTTAAATATCAGTGTCCATCCATTTAGCAAACAAGTTTGAAAAATTGGATATTCATCCTTTCTTTCGTTTATCTACATTGCACATTATTGTACGTATTAGGCTGATACGTAACAAATTCTACGCACATTAATTATAAAGAGAACAAGGTACACCTACAAAAGGCTTGGAAAGCGTTAGATAAATAATTAATGAATCACTTTTTCTCAACTAAACGAGGCAATTTGTAATTTTTCTCTATTTCAACTAACTTAAGCTGGAGTAATTATTTTTTCTACGTTTATCTTAGTACTAAGGGAAAAGTTGCGTTCTATTTGAGTGACTTTATGCCTGGTTATATACGTAAAAACCAAAGGATGCGTCTTCAATTGTATAAAGCAAAGATGATGTAGTTGATTTAGTCTTTACTTGGCCGTCTTTTATGTGTTAGTTAAGTAAAAACAGTTACAAAATAATCAATATTATAAAATGTTCTCATTTCGTTATCGTTAGATATTGTACCTACTTATGTGTAAGGGAAGTAGCTGAAGCTATTTACTATTTTTAAGTAAGTTAAGTCTTGCCAAAGTTTTTAGGCAGGCAGCTGGAGCATATTATTTGCAGGACCATCTTATAAAAGCGAATTAGTTTGCTATTTTTTGAACAAAAAATATTATTAAAGGTCAACTCTGTATTACTTATTTTGCAATAGAGCTTGATTAAAATAGCCATATATATCTCATCTACCGTAACTGTACATAAAATAATTAATAAAATGAATGGTTCTGATACTCCGTATCAGATCTGCTATGTGTCATTTGTTAATATCCTCTCGCTAATAATTTCAATTCAAATTAAGAATGGGAGAGATTTATACAAAATAAACTTGTGATAGTCTCAATGTAATTAAAATTACATCGTGTTTCTCTATAAATTACAAATATTTTATAATTTGTTAAAGATAAATGGGCTTTTTGGTAGGTAATTCGTTTTACATTTCAACTTGTCTACTTGCGAAGTGATCTAAAAGTATAACGATTTAAAAAAGTAGAAAGATGTTTTTGTTCACGATTACAATTTGAGACAGGTGAAAGGTTTTTGAGTAGGTATACGATAGAAAGGACTTGGAAGGACACATTTATATAAACTGTAGTTTTTAGCGTATATGTTGGTGATCACATTAATATTACATAATATTACGCACTGACTACTTTGATGGTATTCATTAGGTTATACAAACTCCGGTCTACAGCGTAAAATAAGGTGAAAGAAGAAACAATAATTGATGATAAAATATATTGATTAAAAACTACTAAATGTTTGAATACTTACTTGGATAATACGTGAATAGTGTTCTTATAGCAATCTTTGTACAAAGTGTGTTTGCTAAAAAGTTAGAGATAGAAAGAGTGGAATCAGCCATGTTGTGCAATTTTCCTCTTTATTTTGTGAAGGTGTCATAGTCAAAGCTTGTGGGACAGGTGAAATGCGCACCCCACAAGAAGAATTAGAGTAAAGAATACTTTTATATAAATATATATGCTTCTGACACGCAACTTATTATCAACGAATTTATTATCTTTGAATATAAAAACGAGGGAAACCCAAACTATTTTACACTTAAACTAATCAAACATGTGTGACTAATCGTGTTTTGCGAAATATATATAATTCTCGTACATAATACTATTATGTGAATCGTTGTATAGTTATAAAATTTTTCATTGAACTATCATTATTATAATATTATAATAATACTTTCTTGTACAACTGCTTGTCCATAAAACAATCATTTATTTCTGATATTATGTTCCATCGTGCGTAACAACAATCTAGTTGCTATATTCAATTATTAAATAGTAGATAAATACTTTTAGATGTTCCTAAAAAGGTAAAGCCAGGTTTTTTGGTAAAAATCTTTCATATTTAACTTGTAAAAGTACTTACGTAGCGACATAAACTTAGTAACTAAACAGATTTTTAGTTATATGAAAAGTGTAGATGAATTATGTATGTTGGAAATTAAAAGTACCTTTTCACAATAAATTAAAAATGAGTATCTTGGTTTGCATTTGGAATTGGTTTAAGTGTAATTAATTCTCAAACATGCGGCGGTATTTCGCTGCTTCAGTTGCTTTGTGATTGTTCTCCGCCGCAGTGCATTCAGCAAGCTGGGTTTGCACAGCTTTTGCCAATGAAGGATCCAGAACACGAGCGCGCTCCAAGTCTCGACGAGCCAACTCCCACTGTCCCGTTTTGACATAGCATTGCCCATTGCGATAAGTTCCTTTGACGTTATCTACGATATAACGAAACAATTATTGGTATAAAGAAATTAAGTAAGATCACACAAAGTGAAAGATAGATACACTAACAATAATAAAAGTATTATACTTGAGATAAATTAATTGTTTAAAATACTAACTGGGCTCAATCTCCAAAGCCAAATCGTTGAATTTAATAGCTTCATAGTACTCCTTTGTTTGCTGCTTGCACATGGCATAGTTGAGCAAAAGGGGAATTTTTTGTTCCTTCAGCTTAATTGACTCTTCACCCCCGGGGACCTCCCTGTGTCACAAACATTGCATAAACATAATTATTAGCACACCCTAACCCATTATTTAAAGAATAACTATAACTTACTTGTTCAAAAGCGACTCGGTAATGGACAAAGCTTCCATATACTTGCGTGAAGCCTCCTCGTACATCTTCTTGTTGTAAAGCTCATTGCCTTCAGTACGAAGTTTCGGATAAGAAGCTTGTTTTTCTTCATCATTCATAAACCAAGATTCCATCTCATATTGGCCTGGCAAAGCGACCTCAAGCAATTCTGAAAGAAGAAAAACACACATAAAACAAATGTTGTTTTACTGAAAAGTGCAAACCTAAGGCTTCATGACTGCACTGCCCATCAACTCATAAAATATGCATTCTAATGCAATTATAATTTTGGTTGTTGTTTTACCGAAAGTAAAAGCCAAATTTTGAGGCTCCTTCAGCAACTTGTCCAAATCAGGATAACCAGTTCCAGTAAGCGCATTAGCACAGCAGCTGCTAGTAGTCACAGGTCGAGCTTGATCCTTTGGCAAGTAAGTGTTGCGTAAAACCCGTGAAATCACAGGATAGAATGTACACATCTACAAAATACAAAACATTGCTCATATTTAAATCAATACCATGCAGTATTTTAGTAAATAACGTATATAATATATTTAAATAACGTAATGACCGTACATCTTTTGGCACCATATACTTGGAAATTTCCCCGACAAACATAGTGTTTAAAGCCAGCTCCCAAATCTTCAATTTGAACTTCTTCCCCATAATAAACTCCATCGGTTTAGGATGATTCCGAGAGTCATCCAAAACAGTATTCTCGTAAGTACACAACGTAGTTTTGTAATGTACCCGCAACTATCAATTCAATTAAAAATGAATCACAACAAATTTTATCATAATTTAATTTATCATCATGTTCCGTCACTTACCCGAGTTCCACTTGGATAGGGCGGTGGAGTAGCCGTATTGAAATCTCCGGCATACACAATCTCTTTTTTAACAGTTGGTGGAATCATTCCAGCAGGACATTGGTCCAAGTAGTCAATCCCAAATGACTCAGCAATCTTGAGAGCAGCAGGATCAGGTACAGAAGCGTTATTCTTTCCCTTTAGCCTCCTTTTAGGGGAAGCCTTCTCCTTTCCAGTCTTCGCCCCAACAGATGGCTCAGACACCGAACCCTTGACTCCCTTTGCATCTTCAGAAATTGACAACTTTGTCATTGCCAACTCCGGTTCACTTTTTGAAGCTCCTTTATCAGTCTCAGCTGTTGCTCCCGCAGGATCACAAACTGTTTTCTCCGACATTTTCCGCCAAACTGACTAACTACTGAAAAAATCAAAAAACTTTATTTTAAAAAATCATTTAAACAATGAAATTAAGAGTTTACCTGGACTTAATTAGGTTTAATCCGACTACTCATTAAATTCTGATTTAATTATTGGAAATGTACTTTCCTCACAGTAAAAAATATAATCAGCCTGTCAAATTGGAAAATATGTGGAAAGGTGAAGAAAAGTGGAAAAATTGTAAAGTTCAAAGAGAAAAGCCCTCGTCAAGGAAACACATGATCGAGTAAATACAAGTTTTACCATCATCTGCCTGCATAGTTCAATGCTCACGCTAGTTCCTCAACTCAAACTCTGTAGTACAAAAAGTATTACGTAATAGGTTGAAAGGGGTACATGTTGCATGCAATTTTTGGCTCATGGATGTACTCTTTTGAGTGGTTCCTCATTTCCACGTTTGCTGGCTTTTGCAACAAAAACCTCTTTTCAATTTTTTTTCTCTTTTTCTCCTTTCACTTTGTATAAAAAACTCAATTTTACTCGTTTCTTTTCCCATTCATTCATTTTCATTCATTTTCATTCATTATTGTTCATTCAGCAACTTTTTATGCAATCTCATTCTTTGGATTTGTATAATCCGGCGAATAGTTGAAAACTCTTTGGAAAATTATGAAATGTATTGAACTTTGCAGAACATGATTTTGGTTAATCCACTCCAATAGAACATTCCTAAAAAGCGTCTATTTTAGAAAGTTATTAGATGATTGTCATGAGTATTACTGCTGTGGATTAAGTGAAAGTTTCCAAGACCCGTAGATATAATGGGGGAAATTAAGACTAAAATATTCTGATATATGCAGATACGGATAATTAAGTACGTAAAAACTTGGTTTGGTGGCGCATTCAATTGTCGCTTGAGTCACGGTATGATAATTACTCATTCATATGAATCACAGGTTATAGATACTGAAAAAAAGCCGAAATGTTAGTCTAAAATGTATCCAATGGCATCTTATTTTGTTGCGTAATTTCATGATTTAAACAATGTTTTCTCTGAATATTTACTTTTAATGCCATCGGCATAGAAAATGTTGAATATTTTTTAGAAAAAAATATAGATTTGCAAAAGGTTTAGGCAATACGCAAATTGTCAGGCTAGGGCTAGTGCTTATACTGCTGCCTGCCTTTTAATTACGTAAGTAATATACACGGTAAAGTTACAATGCAGAATGAAACCATTACCAAAAATAGCTATTTTCATTGAATTATAGGTTAAAATAACAATTTTTTAAATTAAATACGTTTGTGGATTTAATGATGAGTTGACTCATCATCGATATTTTCCCCTTAAACAAATCAATCCTCAGCAAAATAGGATAAATTTGAGTTGATGTAATACTTTTTCATAGAAATGCAAGGATGGCTGATGTTGCAGATAATAATGATTTTGATGAGTGAGCAACAACGTAATAAATCCATATTAGAAGCATTTCTGCTGGTAATTTACAAGGTTTTTATCATACATGCATTATCAATTTTTTCCGTGTTGCATACTTTTTGCAGGTTATTTTTTTCTAGTTAATGCATTAAAATTGGCTTATATTTTGCAAAAGGAAAGTAATGTGTAGACCCGCCTGTTAAAACCCTGTAACTAGTATGTAATAATAGCAAATGCATAATATTTCGTTACGAAATCGCAGAAGAACTTATTACAAACAAGATATTAGAGTTTCACAAGGGAAAAACTAGCAATAAAACTGTCTTTTCTTGTCCCCATAACATTATATAATATTTTATTATTATCATTATTAGCTATTAAAGGATATGACTTGTTATTCTACCCAATAAGATATTGCACAAGCTGGATTTATTATCGAGCTTTATTGTGGACCCAATTCTAGAATATACATTCTCTGAAAAAACAAGCTGCGTGTTATTATTATTAGCGCTATTATTAATATTATTGCATTTTCCTCACGCAGTAAGCCCTTATTATAATATAGACAACGAAAATTGGAATGAGGGAGCTTGCGGCGGCTCGTCCGTGTTTTGTATCATCGTTATCATGAATATTCAATTCCATTGGTTAAACTTGAAGGGTGCTGGAAACGTTGGAACTAAAGGAAAACATGCATGTTCACTTTTACAGAGATAATACGTATTTAAAGCTGGATAATAAAACCCACAGACAGCTGCAACTGTCTGTCTAAAACAATCCAATAAAGAACATGACTTGGAAAGAGTCAGTCAGTGGTTAAAGGACACTTCTGTTTCCTATTCTCTCGTCCAGAGATTACTAATATGTGTGCACACACACAATTTTATACGGACGAAACAAGGTTTTTTTATATGTCTCGCATTCAATTTACAACGATTGTAATGATGGCAAATGCACGAAACATTTTTCGCGTAGTGTAGTAGTAAACTGATCTAATTCGTAGAAAAACATAGTTTTTTTATTCTGTGGCATAAAACAGTTTGAGAAGAGAATAGCAGGAAGTTAAACCTCTTCTATCTCTCTCTCTGTTTTTATGTAGTAAAAAATGTGTAGACAAAAATAAGGGGAAGCATTTCGGTAACTACCGCTTAGCCAGTTCGGGGAACATCGAAATTTTGGAACAATGTCGATAAGTTCCGCTTGGGTTATATTAAACACTTCCCCTGTGTAGTTCCCTTCCTTGTGCCGTCATCTGGCTTCGGGCGGTTAAGTCCATCTCCGTCGAAATAACTTTTTTTCTTTTTTATTCCACCAGCAAATGCATAAAAGGAGCAGCAGGAGCTGGTTTCAGTTGGCTTCGTTCAGAGAAAATGAGAGAGCTTATTTTGCAATGGGGAAAGTTCTTCTTGTTGCTCGTCTGTCGTTGTTGATCGGGTACATTGTCGGGCTATGAAATAGAGTCTGGAATAAGCAAAATTCAATTTCCATACAGCTCTCTGTCTCGCATCCGTTTTTCATACAAAATTATTCTTTTTCATGTAAACCTATAAACTTACAATATAAACAGAGAGAACATTTTCTTTAGCACAGGCACTAGCTCATCGTCATCATCCTCATCATCATCATCACTGCCAGCAAAGAACTTGACTTGAGAAAGAAAGTATATGAAAAGTTCTCAAGAATCATGCAACTCTCTTTGTGGCGTTTTCATATGGAACCTTTGCAAGTCTCAACAGCAGGACTAATAGGAAAGCCCGATGTGCGTTGCTCCTACATTCAAACAGTGGAAGCAAGCCTGAGAGAAAGTTTAGTAAGCAACAGCATCCAAGCCAGTGAAAGCAACTAGCGGCAAGTGTGTGTCTCTCTGCTCTAAAGTCTGCATGGTTTTCTTCCAAGAGTGCAATTGGGGAAAGCGAAATCGTTTGTTGAACAAAGTTACATAGAAAGTCAGACTAAGTCAGAGTAGAGAGGAGAGGGGGAGAGAATAGGAAAAGAAAGTCAAAGAATAAAAAAATGGAAAAAAGTACATAAAAATGTGCTCTGCTTCTGTTGTGAATCTTTTGAAGAAATGACTCTCTCCGTTCATGTATAGAATTCTTGTGTAGCATTCTTCCCAACTTTTTTCACCACACAAAGCATCTTCTTGTGTGACAGTAAAAAAGAAGAATAGGAGAATAGGAAGAAGGGAAAAAAGAAAAATAAGAAAAGAATTCGAGAAAAAAAGTATATTATTTAGTGAAATCAAAATCGTCAGAGCATTTGGCCTGTATAACCAGCCAAGTACGACAAGAGAAGAGGAGGAGGAGGAGAAAAAAGAGAAGTCCACGAGTTTCCGTTCTCTCTGTGAAAACAAAACTTTCTTTGCAAACTTCTTTGCAACTTTTGTGACCAAAAGAAAGTGAGCAAATAGCAGCTTTTTTTGCTGTTGCTCCAGAAAGAGAATACAAGGTATATGAAAGTTCCAGTGTTTTGCAAACCCTCAAAAGATATGTATTACGCAAGGAATTACTATATTGACTGTTACTCCCTGTACAAACAACAAGTGAAAGTGTGCATACGACTTCAGTTGGGGAACAGATAGAGAGTGACCAGCTTGTTGGAGCTACAGCCGCTACGTATCATATCTGAAGGCAATAAAAAATTGGTGCTGCTGCTGCTGGACAGAAAAAGTGAAGATATTCCCGAGCTGGCGTTTTTTTCTCGGGGTGCGTTTTTTATTAGCTTAAATTTTTTCATACACTAAAATATCCACAGCCAATGAGACATGAAGACAGGGAGAGTCTCCGTAGGCAAACATTTGTTGAATCAACAATCTACATGGAAATTCCAACTCTTCTAATTTTCTCATATATATTTAAATTCAATTTGTTATCCTTCCCGCCCAAGATTTCAAAATTGTTGTAAAAATCCAATCCCAAGCAAATAGCCGTAGCGGCGGCGGCATTTTTCATAAAGAATTTTTGTCGTTTATTTTCCCTGTTTTGAAATTAATGGTACCTCGATAAAAAAACCTCGACAATATTTCATAGTGCTATTTTCAGTTTATTTCCTGAATTATACGAAAGAATTGAACGCAATAAAACATTTTTAGCTTTTTTCATCTTCTCAGGAATATCAACTTCAATATAAACCAGGATTCATGGTATGTAACAATCAAGTTTAAGAATATCAGTGAGATGACTTTATAGTATTAAAAAGACTTTAAGAAAATATAAACACGCAGACTGACTAGATAAAACGTATTTTTTGGAAGGATAAAAGAAGACAATCCCTTTCTGGAGCAAACATCATTTTACTTAAAACTACAAAAAAATCCCTTTCAATTTTGAAAGGGAATTAAGAATGTGTTTTTGTTTAAACTTTGACTCGTTAGCGTCGGCAGTGGGTCTGATTTGCTGACACCTACTAAAACGTTAATTAAGTTCTGAAAATCGTGCAATAATTTTATTTCCTCCCTTTTTCTACCCTTTTATTTTGCAATGCCAAAACAGAATACAAATGACTGGGATTATAAAAACACTGCATGTGAACGTTTCCGTGCAATTTATTCGTAGGTTTAGCTAGTATCAAGTGTAAATTCAACGTTTTTTCCAGCATTTTAAGTGCGTAAGTTTAATCAATCCTTTGAAAAATGACGAAAGACAGGCTTGCGGCGTTGAAAGCGGTAAGAAAAAAGTTTTATATTGCGTAATACATTATCTACATTATCTCTAAATATATTTTGCATATAATTATGCATAGTTTCATATTGGAAAGGAGTGTTCTGCATAGAAACAACAGGTAGCATAAAACATGCGTGGGGAAATTACATAGACCCTTTTTCTTTGTGCTTTTTGGCATCCAGCCAAAAAAAAACATTTGTATGGTTTTACATAAAGAAGGATATTACTGGGAGCTGTTTCTGGAAGAAAACCTTTTTAAGGAGGAAACCCTCCAGTGAAAGCGTTTAAAGCTGTGTTTCTTGACCTGAATGGAGCTCCATTAATCATCACTCGCAATTGAGATGGAGGAGTTTCTATCAATTTATTGTCACCATGCATGCATACCACCAGTTTTTTCATATATTTACACTCTAAAAATTTAAGAGTTATCTGAAGTAGGAGAAGAAAGCGGAGAAAAACATGCAAACGAAAAATGTAGGATTTTTTTATCTCAAAAGAAAGTAGCTGACTGGTAGAGAAAAGGAAATGGCTGTGTCAGTTTTTTTAGAAACATTTTCTTCCAAGTTTTATAGAGTGACATGGCCACTTTTCCTACGAATATGTGGTTAGATTAGAGGAAAAGGTAGATACATGCATAAAATGCATTTCATTACGGCAAACTGTTGAGCTGCTGTTTTTTCTGTTTTTCCTTGCCACAAAAAGACTATCCTCACCAACATTCTCGAGGTAAAATGCTCAGCCATTAAAAAAGTATTCTACACATTCCTTTTTATACTTTGTTCACTGCTCCTTTCTCCCCGAAAAGTGTTTTTTCATAGCAGCTATAGCTATAGCCTATTATTTCATGTGGCATTTTCGGTGTCACATGATGATGCTCAGCTAGTGATAATGGCTTGGAGGAGGAGAGAACATGAAAAATAAAGATACTTTAGATGAAAACATACCACAGAAAGAATTTCACTTCCATACAAGTAGTAAAAATCTTTTTTTCTTGTGGAAAACAGCCGGCAAACTGCTCAAGGTAGTTTTGGTCTATTATTAGATGTTATATAGGCCTTGCAAAAAATGTGTTTGGGGGATTATTTTAGCCATGATGTATGTTTTTGCACTCTTTTCAAGGAACAAATAAGGGTACTACGTTTTTAAAGTTTTTTAGCCTGTTGCAAAGCGTCCCAAAGGTCTACCTACCTCCTCATTACTTTCCGTGTACATTTCACAGCTCTCTTTTTATGTTACTGATGGAGAAAATCTTGAAAGGGGTTCTCAAGATTTAAATCACTTTTTTACTTGCTTTTCCAGCCTTTTCTTATGTGGAAGATATTTTAAAAAAGCTAAAATAAGTACACAAGGAAAAATTGTTTAAAGCCATTTTCTGCCGTTAAATAAATGAGAGAGGGAATAAATTGCTGGAGAAAGTCTCACTTCGTGTTTTTCAAAGGGTTTCCTCCTCCATAAATAATTTGTTATAAAATTCATTTTTCGGCGTGACTCTGATTCATTACGTGAAATATTGTAAAAAAGCTAAAGTTCTGCAAAAGCAGGAGTGGCTCGTGGAATCTTTTATAAGTGAACCCCCTTCAGGTTTCCGATTTATTTTCTTTCAACTTTTTCAATTTTAGCTTTAATTAAAATATTATGTAGAAAATTACAGTCTACTGAGATTTGCTAAAGTTTTCTTGTAAATCTTAAAACTTGTTCCATAACTTTTGCAAGTAATTTTTAAGCTTTAAATTATCAATTTATTAAGCAAATGTATTTTTATACAATACATCTTTTGTAAAATTATAACGAGAAAATTCTACAGAGAATGTTTAAACTTTTGCAAAAATCACGGAAACGATATTGCCTGGAGCTTCTGCACTGCTCCCTTTTCATTTATTCATCCACAACCGCACCACTTTTACATTTCGCACATTTCAACGGAAGTGGAAATTTATTTACGTTGCTTTCACCAAAGCTTTGAAAATGAATTGACTCGGGGAAAAAACCTGTGGTGATGATACCTTCATGAAAATGACACAAATGTGAAAAGCAAACAAGATTACGAAACGCATTAGAAATGCAGGGGAAGTTGTCTCCTTTGTTTAACGACTTGACACATTTCATATCATCCACCACCGTTAGCATTTGCTGGGCATGCCTTCCATCCTGCACAACCGATCAGTTTTTTATGAGAAACATTATGGAGCTATACACTGTGCTCTTTCATCTTGACAATATCTTGTTCATCAATTTACAGACTATTACAGTTGTCCACTTTAATCTCTTTTTACTCAATTTCCACAAATCATTCGTTATTTTTATGTCAGGAGTGTATACCTTGAGGGGAAATGTTTTTATTTCAATCTTGTGTCTTTAACGAGGACCAGTTAAAATATTGATAGAAACGATAATTTTAGGTAATGGGGTTTTTACAGTGCTTGTATCGCTCCCAGCCATTTTTTTTGACAAGCATTATTGATCAATTTTGATAGTCTCTGCAAACAAAATTAAATTCTGAACATTAAACTGGATAATGTTTGTGATTATATACGTATGAATTTGTAAAGTGAATATTGTAGAAATATATTCTAAAAATTATATTTTTAGGCTCAGAGCGACGACGACGACGTTGGACCGGATGATGTTGCTGTCACGGTTGAAAGCCGTGATGGCTTCATGGAGGAGTTTTTTGCAGAGGTAATAAAAAACGATAAAATTCAAATATTTCGTGCTTTGTAAGCTCTCCACGTATAAAAAACTACGTTGTTTATCTCCGTGGCAATTAGTATTGAACGAATGAATGACAAGGAAAGTGGATGATTTAATTTCATCCTTAAAAAGGTAGATTGTCTCCATTAAATTGTTTTTTTAGGTGGAGGAGATACGGGAAATGATAGACAAGATACAGAGCAACGTGGAAGAAGTGAAAAAGAAGCACAGTGCCATCTTATCTGCTCCAACAACAGATGAAAGTAAGAATTAAATTCATTTTTACGACTTTTGCAATAAACTCAAGTCACAGAAGAGATTTTACAACTTTCTCTTAATCATCATCATCGTATAAAAAACAAAGGGAAAAAGATTTTATTACATTTGTTGGTGGATAAGCAGCTTTCTTTCCCTTTCAATAATTTTTTTGTCTTTTTTATTGTCAATCAAAACAGAGATGAAACAGGAGCTGGAGGATCTAATGGCCGGCATAAAAAAGACAGCAAATCAGGTGCGGTCGAAACTAAAAGGTAAGAAAAGAACACAAAGAAAGTTCCTTTATTTCATTATGAATTCCGGGAAAAGCAGATGCTGTTTCACCTTTAAAGTACCCTCGTTCTACCCCTTTTTGTATTTTGTAAACATTCTAATCTAACAAATTTCCAGTTATCGAGCAAAACATAGAGCAAGAAGAGCACACTAATAAATCCTCAGCAGATCTCAGAATACGTAAAACGCAGCATTCCACGTTATCTAGGAAATTTGTTGAAGTAATGACGGAATACAACAGAACTCAAACGGATTACAGGGAACGTTGTAAAGGAAGGATACAACGGCAACTAGAAATCAGTAAGTCATTCATTTTTCTTTCTCTTTCACACACACTTTCTCTCCCTGTGCTTCCCTTAGATATATATATTCCATTGTGAAAAACATTTTCTCATCCGCGTCCCCATTTGAAACTTTCTCTCTATTCGGATGAGCGCTTTCATTCTTCGCGAATCTGATGACGCTGTTGATGAAAGGAGAGAGGGAAAGCGCATAAATTACCTTTTTCTCTATTTCGCTATATAAACTGGTCACATCTTTATCATCGTCAAATATTTTGTCGAGTTTTCCCAGTGTAGTATAAAAATAGTTCATTTTGTATTTATTTAGCTGGAAGAACCACGACAGATGAGGAACTGGAAGAGATGATAGAACAAGGAAATCCTGCCGTCTTTACACAAGGCGTAAGTCCAAAACATGAAATGATACATTTCAAAAAAAGGCTTTTAAAATATGAAAAAATTCATTTATATAAAGATTCCTTTGATGTTGAACAATTTTCTTTTACATAATTCCAATAACATTATGCATTAGGATTATTAAAGCCTTTTAATCTCCTTTTTCAAAAGAGGGATTAATTTATTATTGGGGTAAATAAAAAGATCATTATTTGCAAAGATGCTTTTAAGGAAAGGATAAATGTATTCCCCGTAAGAGTGTTTATAGAAGGATTACTATATAGAAAGTGGGAAGTTTGGACAGGTAGGGAAGAGAAAAGATTAAAAAAGGAGTAGTGGAGTGATGAGAGTAGTTAACAAGAATGAAGAACAACAAACATAAAACAACCTTGTTTTTCCTCCGTCAACAAATAAAATTGTTTAATAGAGTTTTATCGAATTATTGAATGGTAGGGAACGAGAGAGAGCTGAAGTGAGTTGTTCGATAAACTCTCCACATGAAAATGTATCTCCATTGCTTCCAAAACTCGTTGTTTTGTCCTGCAAAAAGGATTTCAAGTTGAATGGTGGATGGGGAAAGTGATCGAGTCAAAAGCTATCAGCAACATCCTCCTTACAAAATGATTTTTAGACGAATCAAGCTCTTTTCTCTCTACTTTAATAATGTACACTGTGAAGGAGAAAGAGAACAGATCACATTTTCCATTTACACCACGTTCTTTAGTGTGATCCATTTGTAAATTTTTAAATGTTCACAACATTCTCCAAAGTTTTAAAAGCTTTCTCCTTTCAAAGGGATAAAAAACGAAGACTAATGTGGGATTTACGGAAGCTTGATAGGGCTGGTGTTGCACGACTTCCAACTTTTGATGGGATTAAAAAAGGATTTTTTGAAAATTAAGGGATCTGTTGCAATTTTTTTAGATTATAATGGAAACTCAGCAAGCTCGTCAAACCTTGGCAGATATTGAAGCCAGGCATGCAGACATCATTAAGTTAGAAAATTCCATTCGTGAGCTACACGACATGTTTATGGATATGGCGATGCTTGTAGAAAGTCAGGTAAGTAGATAGTTGCATTTAAACAACTTCTTCATGTTTGTCATTTTGTTGATGAACATTTCTACGGAAGTATCAATTCTTCTTTTTTAGGGTGAAATGATTGACCGAATTGAGTATCACGTTGAGCACGCTGTGGATTACGTGCAAACAGCAACTCAAGATACGAAGAAAGCCCTAAAATACCAGAGTAAAGCGAGAAGGGTAAGAAACGTAGTTAACTACCTTTTTCCTCCTTTAAATATTTTACCTTTCACAAAAGGAAATTAATCATCGTGATTGTCTAGATTTCCCCGTTTTTGTTTTCCATTCCCTGTTAGCCTAATATTACATAACAACATTCAACATTTTGGGTTGGGCTCTGCTTGTCTTCACGCTCTTCTTCCTCCTGGCAATAATCGTGCCTTGGGATTAGCCAATAAATATTGCTTTCATCTTTTCTTTCTCCATCGTGTCAAATTTCCCTTGTCTCGCAAACTCCTTTTTTTATTTCTACAACAGCAACGTAATCAAGTCTTCCTTCACCATCAACATCACTTTGTAGTACTTACTTGCATAGACAAATTCGCTTAAACTAGAGAAAGCTCGGAAATAGCAAACAACCTTCGTTTTTTGTCATATGATACCTTTAGTATTTTATCATTAAGGACAAATTTACTGCGGATCCATCACATTTGACGGTTCATTTGCAAAATACTTTCCAAAAAGGTCTACAACACACGTCAACCATTCCTCTACCTTTACATCGCTTTAAATGATGAGCCTTGTCTCCACGTTCCCTTCTGTAATTATTCTTCCTTCCTTTCACAATTGATTTTTCCAATTTTTTTGGCATGACTACTTCCAGGTCAAAAATCCTCGTATTCTGTACCTTCCAAAAATGTTCCAGAACTCTCTCAAACATCACATTCAAATGTTTTAAGCATATTGCTTTTGTTTTTATCTGGAGTTTCCTTTACGTTCTCTTTTTTTATCAAAACAGAAACGTTCGTTTTAAATGAGTTTTTAAGATTAGAGTTGTAAAGTGGGGAAAATGTAGTTTCCTTTTAAAAGTAATAAAAATTCTTTTCTCTGACCTTCCCTGTGCACACAGTTCAAGTTAGAGGTTTTTTAAAGGAAGCAACTTATTTAACTGTGCATTTTTTTGCTTAATCTTTTCCAAAATTCTAAACCGTTTTATGAAAACCTTCAGTTTCCCCCCATTTTAGTAATAAACATGAAAACGATTAGGAAAGGGAAGAAATAAAGAAAATTTGCAGTAAAATACAGTGAGTTGTTGTTATATAGAGAGTGGATGTTATGTAGGAGCAGTTTGTTGTAGGATAATAACCTTTATTACAGCCATTATACCTAGTTTTATAGGTCGTTCAGTCTGTAGCACGCTATGATTACGATCATCCTCATTAACATAATCATGATGATGACTCATGACTACGACTGAATGAGCACAAATGCATTATAAAACAGGTAGAACAACCCCGTCACTTTATCTTCTTCAAATGCATTAACATTTCAGAGCTACTTGATAGCCGTGTAGATGGTTAAAATCAATGAAATTGAGAATTCATCCTTTGTTTTTACTCAATGCGCTTTATCTCCCGACAATTTCAGACTTTATCTACTTTTTGCACTTTCAACGAGATATAAGATCCCCTTTTCATTTTCCTTTATGCGTTTTCCTCTGAAACAGATGAGGATTTTGCAGACATGACATGACCCAGACATAGTGTTTGATATTTACTTTCCGAGATTGAATGAATAGGATAAAGACTAAAGAGTTTGTTTAGAGAAAGTTTGGCAATTCCTGCTGTTTTCTCCCGTCCTAATTGCTACCACCACCTAGTTCCCTGCCACATAATGGGATAAACCATACGCGCCAGCAATAACATTGACAGTTTTTAATAGGAAATAAAACTTGGGGAAAGTTTACGAGCTTTGAAAACACTGGGCTTGGATTTCCCCATAAACTTTCTTTTTAAAAAAACGTTCACAAAAATACTTTTGTGGGAAAATATGCAGGTCGAGACGAAAACGAAACAACAAAAGGGCTTGAAAATATAAAAATAGCTAATTTTTGCATTTCATTACAAGTTTTTATTCTCGCCCGCATTTTTTTAATATGTTTTAGTAGGAAAGAGTGACATGACAGAAAGTATGAGGTTTGTGTGGGCATTAGCATCCTGTCAATCTGTGAAGACTTTCCTGTTCTATCTTCTTCATCGTTTTTCATTTAGCAAAGTTGTTCCGTGGAAAAAAGGAGACAACATTAAAAATTAATCTTCTTTCTATTCTTTTCCATCTCTACGTGCTAAAGCGTTTAGCAGAACAGCCATTTACGCTCTTATCTCTATTTCTTTTTATTGAAATTGCTTAAACTATTCCATAAATACATTATTTTCTTGGCACAGCGTTTTTAATATTAAAAATAAAATGAAGGAAAGCAGTTTGCAAAATAAAAGCTGAGTTTCGTTTGTAGGGCTTCGTTCCCTTCAACCTAGTTTATGGAATGTATTCCAGTTTAAGCTGGCTTTGGTAAAACTGATGAAGCATAAACGGAAGTAGAAAAAGCTTCGTTTTTAACAACGCTATTTTCATTAATATTTAATAAACAGAATTTTGAATGAAGTGCATCAACCAAATAAGTTCTTGGGGCTAAATGAGCCCGTGTAATGTTTTGCAGTATTCCATTTTAATCTTTGAACTGTCCAGTATACAAGTTTTACCGCTGGAAGCAGACAAGCAGAAAAGGTGAAAGCTGTGTGAAAAAGGCTTTCTTTTTGAAAATTTTGAAGCAATTTTTAAACAGATGTTCGGTGTGGAACTTTATCATGTGAAAGGAATACGGTTGAGTTGTTGAGAGGAACGCGTGGAGTGTATGATGTGGAGAAACAGGGAATTTTTACTGATGAGATGTACCTCGCAATGTACGTGTTTACCTTACTTTTAAATTTTCCACTTGATTAACCCACCTCGTTATTTACCAACCGAGCGGCTATTCCCAAAACTAGGTTGCCGAAAATTAACGGAAATTTTATAAAAGAACTTTTTCTTTTTGACTCATTACAGCTTCACTTCTTTGAGATAATTTTTAATTAAAAAAGTGAGCAATTAATTAAACGAACGATGATTTGATTTAATTCCTTTTAAAAAGGAGTTTGCATTCCTGTTGTTGAAACGAAAGAATTCAAGACACGGTTTAGTGTAATTTACGAAGATGAGAGGACTTGAGGTGATTGTTTAAATAACATTAATCAAGGACTTTTCAAGGGAAAAGTGTTTACAGAATTTTCATTATTACTATCCCGGCATCGACTGGTGGGTTTGATTAATTCCAGTTCAAAGCACCAATGAGCAAATTTGTGGTTTTGGAAGAATTCAAATAAGAAAACAAATATGCAGCAAAATCGTTCTCATTTCCAAAATTATTAAACACAGCGTTCCACAAAAAGAGTAATTTATTTGCAATTGTTAAGAACTTCGGGTAAAATTGCTACCTTGGGAGTAATTTCAAGACATTTATTATTACAAAGTTTAATTATACATCTAATTTGCAAAATATTCTAGAACTAGCTAGTAAAATCACACAGGTGCATTCAAATAATTACCTGAATTTTTAGACAACTCAAAAAGACATGTTTTTCCAAGAAAGGGTAAAAGCAAGAAACCTAATATTTCATGTCTGCTTTCCTTATTTATAATGAAGCCAGTATTACTGCTCATTAAATAATATTGCAAAAACATTGCGGGGAAAAGTGAAGAAAGAATCTTACATTTCTCCTCATCTCATTACCAAACCAAGTTTCCGATCATTGCACAAGTTATCAAGAGAGCAATGGTTAATTAATCTCTGTTCCTGGGAGCACGTAACTTGAGAATTTTCACATCAAAGTCATCTCTAAATAAACAATATTTTAAGGGGAAACTCGTTTCAATTTAAAATCATCATCATCATTCCCATTTCAGTTTCAATCTTTGTTATTTTCAAAATGTTTACGAAATAAGCGTATCTTTCTTTAGAAGCGTTTTAAAATCTCATATTCAAAAAGGATTTAAAAATCAGTATCGATTTATTTTTAAGTATTTGCATTGCAAAGAGATGAATATTTAATACATCCGTCATTCAAGGGGAAATAGAAAGCTTATCAAAGCTGCGAGAGTAATTCAAAGTTGGCATTCCTTAATACAATTATTCTGTTATATGTCAAATACAGTTTCTTGTGGCATTTCAATGACTTCCTTTTTTTCCGTGTGAAAATAGACTAAGTCCACAGGGATAGGGGAAAAGTTCTGCCATGAAATGGAATTTCTCAACATTTTGATGATGTTTTGATCGTTATTTCCCATTTTTTATAAACAATAAACGCACGGAATAGATTTTCATCTATGCTCTGCAGTGAAAGCTCCCAATTCACTGATAACCATTTTCAAAAGAAATTGCATCGCTCACACAACCACGGCCTCAGTTTTATACTTGAATGAAACAATTTGAATGCTTTCCAGAGAAAAAGGAAAATACTTTTTCAAAACGTTATGCAAAGGGTTAAAATATGTGGAAATTTTATTCCAATTTTTATGAAATGCAAAACGGATTTTTCATATTTTTCGTTGAAAAAATGAGTTGGGAGGGAAAGCTCTCGTATTTGATCACGAAGAAAAGAGAAAGAATTACGTGTGACGTGACACGTAGTCCCTTGCTGGCGTCTCCTGAGCCAAATACAGCGAGACTTGAATATTTATATTTGGAATTTGCAATATTGCGTAATATTCTTTGGAACAACGGGATCCAAAGGATAAAACTGTTATAACTCTCTATTTTTTATCCACTCTCAAATATTCTCCTCCATTCCTTTATTATTCCTAAGCTTAATTTAATGCACATTTGCATACTATTCTGCTTTCGTTTTATTGTCACATCCTTTTAAAAAGTGGGGGGAAATGTGACAAAAAAGTTAAAACTGAAATATTTCATTTAAAATTGTAATTCATACGAAGAATTTTAATAGATTTTAAGAAAAAGGGAAAATATAGTTGAGTGACATATTCGCAGTTAATTTATACGGGGAGATTACAGGTGTCTTTTCTTTTCCTCCTAATCAAATCAAATCCCTTCTTTAAGAGTGTCACATGAGAGTTGAACTAAACTCATTGAGGATCCTGGAGTGTGTATTTTTAGCCTTTTTAGAGCATACTTCTCTGCGAAATCCTCATTGGCAATGTTTTCTCCTTGTGATGTGATATCTGTAGGAGAAAGGTAGCTCTTGTGTCAGTCAACTGTTTGTGTAGGAGTATGCTATATCAAAAGCTTTCATTTGAAGTTTATTAAAAAAGGGAAATAACCACTTTTTAAGCCTTTTATCCATTAACATTGGGGAAAGTTAGAAAATTACTACGTAATGAAACATAATTTAAAATTACATGAATAATACGGGATCAATCAGCTTTATATTTTGCAAGTTAAAAAGAAATATTTTTTCAAATATTTCTCCTACGCATAATGCATTGAGGTAAAAAATTGAATCTTTGGATAAACTAGAAATACTGGTTTTTGTTTGTTTCGGCCCCCTCCATCCCCTTGATCAATTCTTCTCACTATTCCAATTCCAAGTTAAAAACACACTTTCTCTTCCTTTCTCCCGCTCACCCAATAAGTCGTGGAGAAAGTTTTGCGAAAAGTTTGCATCTAGTTGAATATTGTTTATTCACGTCTCAAGTTACTCCAAGTAAATGTGAGAAACAAAAGGAGAAAGATTACGAATTTTCTAAGCTGGCATCATTCTCTCCTACTTGCTTGTGTACCTCATTATTTCCTAAAATCATAAAACTTGTCGAAACTGTTGCTCTTTAACGTTTTCTTTATAATTATTTCTTAATAATAAAGCTTTGCTTATTTTACTCACTCTGCTTGTTTGCAACTTTCTAAAATATAATTTACGAATTATTCTTAAAGCTTGTTCTTCTTTACTTTCCAGAAGAAAATATTGATAGCGATTTGCATTGTTCTAGTCATCGTACTTGTAGCTCTGGCCATTGTTGTAACGTTTTCTAACAACCACACCACTTCCAGTGCTCCGCCAAACTCTTTAAACTCCCCAGAGAATAAAACATCACTTGAATCCGTGTAGATTTAGCAAATATTTTGCTTTGTGTAATTAACAATTTAATTTAATTTAGCTAACATTTCTTTTCAGTTTGTATTAAAAAGCACCTAAAATAGCATGTGATTTAAATAATATTTTAATCCTAAACCACTCTAATAAATAAGCTTTTTAAATCCTGTTTTGTTTTATAATTTACTCTATTATTTCGCATTGTGATAAGCCATCAAAATGCATACAGCTCTTAAAATATTGATACGATTTTAAAAAATTTGACGGGGTTGTCTAAAATCTAACAGATTTTTCAATGACGCAATCTCATGAATATTCCAACGAAAATGCGGTGTGTGTGTGGAACTGGCAAAGTCATAAAATTTCTTTGATTAGAAAACAAGTGAGTGGAAACAGAATGGTTTTCTTTCTGCACAAAGGATTCCTCCCGAGTTTATCATCACCAACTACAAAAAGAAATGAATAAATGGGGACAATTTATCACTTCTTTCCCTATCTTTTTAGAACTTCCTTTCTTTAACTTCCTTCTCAAAATCTTATTTACTTTGTGATGCTGCTGGTTGGAGAAAAGAGAACTCTCACGAATACTTTTCCTTATCTTTGCATTCTTTTCTTTCTTCAATTCCGAGAAAGTGTGAAAAAGTTAGTTCTTCCCAACATAGTATATTGATGGCGTCATCCTTGGTAAATAAAGAGAGGAGATGTAAAGTACCTTATGCAACTCTTTTGTTTTTACATTTTAAGAAATTGTTGTTTCAATTAAAAACTTTCTCTTTTCACTTATCAAATTACAAGAAAAACACACACTTTTCCTACGATTTAAAAGGATGAGACTTGTATCCAGTCCATAGTGAATGTGTAAGTTTCAGATGGACAGTTTATTTAAAAGGACAAATGTCATTTTCTACGTTTACAACAAAACGAAAACGACAAGTTTATGTTTCTACAAAAATTTAAAATAATAATTTGATTTTCTCTTACACCCACTCATATGTATGAGTATATTTTCCTTGCTTTAACTTTCACTAACCAATTTAAATTTAATGCTGGTAATATTCATTGATTGAAAGTTATCAGTTGGAAGGTTGTGTAGGATTGAGCACGTCAATCCAATAAGTGAATCCACATTAAATAACTACGTGCTCCTGCTTTCTCCTACACGCAAATCTCAATGAAAAGCGCTTTTGTAACTCTTTCAGTTCCTTTCCATTTTCATATCCTGAACCCGTTTTTTGTATCCAGAAAAAAAATATCAAAGAAAAAGGAGAACAATACTGGAGAAGATGAGAAGTTTGATAATCAGCTGAAGAAGATTTTGAAAAATGAATTGTGCATTTAACAGGGATAAGTACTGCTTTCTTTAAATGTTTTGCATCAACTCACCATCTCTTTTTCCATGAATTTTCCTTTTTACAAGTTTTTAAAAAGATTTTATAAGTAAGCCAAGAGAAGGGAAAAACATGTGTTAACAAATGGATGAACATTTTTATTCAACTTTCTTCCGTGTAATGCACGTTGCATGGCTTACGTAACCTCTATATACATTAAACACACTACTTCCTATTAAATTAAAAGATCTTTTGAAGGAGAAAAGCAAAGGGGGGAAAATTGGGGAGTTTTTTTGGTATTTAGAAGGAAATCGTTATTCTTAACGTTTCAAGATTTTTTATGTTTGCTTTGGGCAAAATTGCTTTCATTCCCTCTTTTGACCATCTTCTGTTATTTGATATCATCATCGTTACGGCATCAACTACTTCGTCAGTAGATCTTTTGTAAGACAGGATCATTATCATCGTTTTCCCTTTTGCACTGTATCAAGAGCACTATCATCATCATCATCTCTAACACGGCTTGTTGTGTGCTTGACATATTTAACATGACACGGCTCACATCTGTGTTCCACACGTCGAGAAATGGAGATCTCGGTTTCCCATTCCCATTTTGGTAATCTTTCATGCAACTCTTCTACTCCATTTCCTTGCAGATGATACAACAACAACTTGTTCGTATTACTATCTTGCACGTAGTAAAACTTTTTCTAATATGTCTGTCCGTCTGTCTCTCTGAAAGAAGAAACTCCATTTTAAAAAGATTTGGCATTTAAAGTGTGTAAAGTATGCACTTTCCAGCTAGTACTTGAATGATTTACCACATTTTATCCTCTTTCACTTCCTTTCACTGGATTTTACCTATGCACGAAACGCTTTATACTTTCATAATAATATGTAGACCGCGGAGCCTTGTTCCTTTCACGAGAGTGTCAGTATATTTGTCTAAGTTGCCCCTTCACCGTCAATTTCAATTCCCCACTACAATATTTAATTTCGTCATCTTTTCCCTCCTTCCCCTCCTCCTTTCTTCGCAGTGTGAAGATGCGGACAGAGGGACAATAAAGGAGTATGATTATTAGTGCAAGATAAGTCCTTAAAGATGATGAATGCACAGCTTGGAAGCTGTTGGGAATTCCAGCGGAAACCACATAAAGACTAACAGAAAAACCTTACAAGATCTATTTTCTCATTATAATCTTTTTTAACATTTCCATACTAGATAACTTTTGCAAGAAAAGGCTTTCTCTGAAATTATTTAAACCCGGAATCACATCTCAAACCGTATGAATTGTATTCCAATTGCTAAGGGACTACTTGAAAATATTTTCCAGCTGATTCAAAATCCCCCCAATAAATCTATTCATGTCAATTTAATTACAAACCTTGGAAATCATTTAGTAAATGCCTGTAGTTTTAAAATAATTACTATAAAAAGGAAAAGCGCGTTCCAAACGCATCGCTATTTTTATTAAAGTTGATTTCTTTCCCCGAAGAATTTTCCACCCCAAAGCGAACTTTTTTCCAGCTTGTCCGTCCAATTTAACGTCATTGAGGTTGTGTGAGAAACCCTTTTCAAAGGGAATTTGTTTGGACACTGGAGTAAAACTGGAGATGTCCATCGTAATACAAATCCAGTTCACGAGAAAGTGTGTACTTAAAGTGCATTAGCACAGGCACAAAAAGTGAAAGTCCAAGATCTCTGTAAACTCACGCCTGTCTAGTCTACAAAGTTTGACAGGTTATCGTAAATGGAATGGGTAAAAGTGCTCACCCCGGAAAACCTTTGAATTTACCGCAATTTTCATACTCCTTTTTAAATATTAAATGCTTTTCCACTGCTAAATACTCACCTGTTTTTGTTTTTATATTTTAGTTATTGACATGAACACGCTATAAATTTCACTTGTCAAATTTGTACAAATCGTTTTTAAGTATTTTCTGTAAACTTTCTAATAAGAAATGTGACACGCAAGCGAGAAACCCAATTTTGTAGATCACGAGCTCCAAATTTTGTTGAAAGTGAAAGGCCTCAAGTTTCCAGCCCGGTTTTTAAATTACTTTTCCTTTTTTATAAAAAAACATGTAATAAAACTTTTTTTGTGTTTTTGCAGAAGAAAATCATGATCATGATCTGTCTACTCATTCTCGCCGTAGTACTCATCTCCACAATAGCGGGCTACTTTGGTTTTTAACTTTCAATCACAGTAAAAAATCAATAGGAAAATGAAAAAAGGAGACGTTATATTACCTTATAATAAATAACACAAACAAGAAAACAACTCAAAAACTACTTGAGAGATCGTCGTCACCTTTCTCTCTTTTTCTAGAAGTGAAGTAAGTGCTTATAAAAAATGGATTTGAAAAACAAACAAAAATAAACGACCGAGGATAAAGGTCTCTTTGACGTCCTCGCTCTCTCCTTCAGAGTCAATCTCGGGATTTCTTTGTTCTCAAACAAATCTAAAGATGTACATACATTATACAAACAAGTGCAATAAAGGATAATATTACGCCGGTTTACATCACTAAAATTGGAATGGATGAAACTGGATTGATGTTTTACAACTTGCGTCCTCCACATTTTCACCTTTGCCGTTTTTTTAGGAAAAAAACAGCTCTTCTTTGGGATTACTAATAAATTCTCAACAAAGACAAAATTTTTTGCTTCCATCTAAAAAAAAGTTAGAAAAACTTGTCTTATGCATGACGTCGTGTTAGAAAGCCAGCAGATAAAGATTTCATCAAACAACTTGGTGGATAAGCTGTTTCATTGCCAGTGATAATTTAAGTTAATTATTGTGTGGATTAATGCACGACAGCTTAGAGAGTCTCAAGCATGCCAAAAAATCCGTTAAATTTTAAATAATTAGTTTGTAAATTTCAAAGGGTTCAAATTGGTGAAACTATGAATTTTATTTAAACTGATAATCTGAAGACAGTCGAAGCTTATTTTAAGGTAATTTAAAAACAGTAATAGTACTCCATATGGTTTTTCCTCAGCATCCTGCAGGCATATCAGTTGGGAAATCCTGCTTAATAAAGTGAAAATTCTGTGCTATATCAACTCGAAGAAAACTATTATAACTTTATGATTACAAAATTTAAAAACAGGTTTAATAATAAATGACTACGCAATGAAAGCTATTTTATTGAAGGGAATATGAATTGGGACAAATCAGCAAAACGTGATCCACAAACTAAGAATCTTATTTTTTGACAAAAAACTAAATACTTTTAATAATAGAGATAAGCATAAAAATATTGGGTTACTATCAGCAGCAACATTTTATTTAAAGCTGCATAAAATTAAGATTAGTTAAAAATGGTGTCTCAATTAGAAACTTTTATTTTAAAATTTTAATTAAATCTCAGTAGTTAATAAGAGCACGGATATTGTATTGAAAAAAGTGTTTGACTAGTTAAAATTTGGGTAGCCTGTATTTGATGGGTTCATTCATAGTCCTCGGGACAATCATGGAGAGAAACTTAAACTGAATTTTAAACTGAAGTTAGTCATTCTTTTAAGACTTTGTATCCTACACGATATGAATGACCTTGTGTAATGTTTGGTGCATTTTTGCACACAAATTATGAATGTACTCCCTCGAAAAAAACTCTTAAAATGCTTCACCTAAGCTATTTAGTCGTACCTTCAATCCTAATGTAATTGTAACAATTCAATGTTATTCGGCGTCTTTAAACTTCAGTATAAAATTACATTTTTCCTAGTAGAATTAACTCGTGCAACCCAGGGATCTGAAAGAAAGTATTTTAAAACATGCCAAAAATTCTATTTAAAACATAATTCGGCTTAAATCAGAGATTTTCACAAATCTAAAAAAAAATTACTTTGCAACAGTATTTTAGCTTGTACATTTAACTGTTTAATAACTACAAACGAAACAAAGTTCCGAATTCTTTGTAATCTACCCCGACCTTTAAAAATTATCCCAGAGTGAACTCTGACAATCTATTTAGCGTAAAAACAGAAATTAGGTGAAACTTGTGAGCTATGAAAAATTTTGTCAAAATTTGAACAATTTAGCCAAAACGGTTTTATTTTAAAAATTGCAGCCTGAGCTTTACCAAAGGAACATGTGAACATTTTGTAAATTATGGGAGCCAAATTTGTAGTTGAAAAATATGTGAAATTATTAAAAATGGAAACAAAACATTATTTTAAATTCTCCAAAAAATGTATATACAAAATTTAATCAGATTTTAATCCAATACCTTTCTAAAATATCAATTTCTGTGCTACCCTGGCAATCAAAAACTTTAACATGGTACTATCATTAAAATCCTTTTCCTATTCTACTACGTAATCCATCCATGTTCTTGAAAATAAAAAAACTACCGTAGAGTAAACATTTCATATCCACCTTGTGACTAGTCTGCGCAATATCAACAATCAACTTCTATCTAAATGTGAATTTTTAAAATTTTGAGAGGTTAACAATTTGAAAGTAGCGGTTGAGTGTAGAAACCTTTAGAATTCAAAAAAATAGCAGCTTGACTGTGATGAATACAAAGCTAGTGTGTACTAAAATGTAATTATCTAAGGCTTAATAATTATTTTTCCTAGAATTTTCTTTTATTAATTAGCTTGGGAATTTTCACAATAATATGATTCCTTCCTCAAATTTAGATCAAATTTAGTTTTTAACTAGAATTGGATCAAGTTACCTTTCTCCCAGAGAGCTTGTATTTTTATCTGATGGATGAAATTGTTCGTGTATATCATTTCCCAACTATTTGTAATTACTGCATAATTAAGCTTGAGGTAAAATTGTAAGTTAATTAATTATATGATGGGGGTAGCCTCGGCTATTTTACTTATCGTGTCACAATTGCTGACAGGTGTTTTCCTTGTGAAGCCACGTAAAACGTTCTACGTTTGGATGAGAAAGGCAATTCTATTTTAAATCAGTACATTTCCGTCGCGTATCTGCCCGGAAAACAATAGTGCACAAGAATAAATGTTTTAAAATAATTCCTTCGCTTTAAAAAGACTCGGTTTGTAGTGGGAAATGATATTATTCTGCAATTCAGTATTAAATAGCAGTGTTACTAGCCTTGTATTAAAGCCTTTTCTAACTTAAGTGCAAATTTTACTTCGCCAGTTCCATCTACAATATTCTTTGCAAAACATATTTTACATTGTGAATGGTTTGATTTAGTGATGTTTGCTTAAAAGTTAATTAAACCACGACAACTCCAAACTTGATGCCAACAATTAAAGCTATTTTCTAGTAAAAAATAGCAAAACTCTAGATTTGTTAAAGTGATTTTTAAAATGGACAGTAAAGGAGGCTTGTGCCAGCTTCCGGGGAAAAAATTTCTGTTATCTGTTGTGATAGCAGTTGGTGAATCTACACGAAGCTACATTTACTGCCGATATTTTATATTTCAGAATGAATATTGACTAATATCAAAAGCGATCAGCATACATTTTTTGTTTTAGTGAGATGATTAACCTTGAAAATATTACTAAATCTCTTGTTAATCATTAATGTACTATTAAAAATTTAACTCTTCGATGTAAAACAAAATGGATACGATGAAGATGATGTAAAGGATGTGAAAAAATAAATAGAAAAAATCCAATAAAACCTTCTATTTCCAAAAGAATCCATGTCTTTGATTTATCGCATGAGTAAAATGAGAAAGCAATTATTTTGTAGTTCAACAATAGACTTATTTTTATTGAAGATACAAATAACAAAATAAACACTGACAATCCTTGTGACTAATATGCATTGATTAACAATTATATAAAATTACCTGATTTGACTTACACGCTCCCGTTTTTATAAATGGTAAAATTATATAAAAATAAAATATCTTAAGACTATCCCATTAACCAAAGAATGTATTTACAAGTCTGTTAAAATTAAAAAATCCGGAGGAGCCGTCCTGCTGTGGAGGGGGTGGCTGGTGTTGGTTCCCGTTTGGAGGGTGACTTAAATAAATAACGTCCCGCGATGGAACTGAATGTTGTCCAAATTGGCCAGGATGCCTCTGTGGGAAGAGCATTATTTTCGCACAAATTGTAATTAACAAAAACCGGTTTTTACAGAGGAAAGAATATTAACAAGAACAGTGAAATTAATTAAAAGAATGGAATAATCAAGTATTTTTACAGATCTTAATTAGGATTAAATATCACTGCGGAATCCAGTTCTTCAAATATAATTAAATTTTAACATTAAAACAATTTTTACATTATGTTAATAATTGCTGTACAAAAGAGTTTAATACAATTTGCATTTTGTCATATAATAAACTATAAAATTTTAAACAGAAAATAGATTACAAAAGGGAAAGTAAAGGAAGGAAAGCTTAATTGCTGGGAAAGCTGATTTTAGAGCTGTCAAAAAGAGATTTAGCCTGTAAAAAAGTAAACAAATCAAGTAAAACTTTGATAGATGGCGCTGGGATGTTTTCAGAAATCCAGCAAGTAAAACCTGAATGAGTTGTTGAGTATTAATCCACTAATCCCTCCAATTAAATATTAAACTAACTTAACCACCACCATAAAATGAACTTAAATGAATCCCAATCACATTTAAAGATATTACTCTCTATATTAAAGCATAATATTTAAATATTACTTAACTAATTGATATTAACGGTTAAATATGGTCTGGTCTGGATAGGTCCCTAATTAGTTTTTAATAAAATATTTATTATCGTCGTGGAATCGCTTCTAACACTAGGTCTCATTTTAAAAATGAGCGCCAAATACGGTAACCTAGACTAGACTAGAAAACGTTTTAAAATTTTAAAGCCTTCATCACAAAGTTGCATTGTCTGGGTCAAGACGAGTATCGTAAACAAAACCATTTTCCTTTCTAAAATTTATTTATTGCCTATTCCGCTAGAAAACTCGCAATTTTCTTAATTCATGGAAAATTCACAGGTCCACACTCCCCATTTCTCCCTTTCTCAGTCAAAGTATAGAGCCCACGTTTAAAAGAAAAGCTTTGGCACTCTCTAGAAAGAGGTTGATAAGGCGAACGAGCTTTTAAATATTCATTTTATCACTTTTTTGCAATTTCAAAACGCATTTTCTTTACTTCCCTTCATTAAACTACACAGTCAATTTTTTTCTAAATTACTTGATTCTTATTCCAACTAAATTGGAAAATTGCAAATGGGGTAATTTGAGTAAACTAAAGTCCAGGGGTGATATACACTGCGGAGTCTTTGAAAGGAAAGAGAAGAAGGTTGAAGATATGGAAGTGTTGAAGGTTGCAAAGAAAGAACAGCAGAATATGAGAAGAAGCGTTGTGAAGGAAGTGGAAAGGGAAGGGGAAGTGTTGAAAGTAGCGAAATTGTAGTGAGTGTCTCTGGAAAGATGATCGGAGACAGCAGGAACCATGGAAGAGTTATCCTTTGGTTTTCCCACAAGCGATCGACCTGTCAGTGGCAATCTACCCGACACCGGTTTATACTACACAATTGAAAGAAAGCATTAGAAAACCCCAAAAAGCAATATTCCAACTCCATTAGGGCTACTATTAAATTCAGATTTAGTTACGAAACGTAATTTTTATGACATTTTATGACAGAAGGAATTTAAGTTGGTTGAGTTAATTTAGTCAAATTGATTAGTAAAAAGCAATTTTATGTACGAACTTGCTGGAAATAAATAACTTACAGTATTTCTTGATAGCGTAAGATTCAGCAGCGTTGGTCGATCATCCACGACATAAAACTCGGCTTCTTTAGGGTCATAATTGTCATGGTAGGCCTGAAATAAAAAATATTCCTCTTTTTAAGTTATTTATATTATTTCGTCATTTGGGAAAGGAATGCATTGTGGGCCTGACTTCAAGATAAATTACACGGATGGTGTTGTTTTGCACAAAAAGTGACAAAATGGGAGAGTCCCAAAGCAAGGATAATAATTTACCTCTAAGACGTAACGTCCTGGCAAGAGAATTCTCCAGTATTCTCCATGTCTAGTTGTTTTAAAGCCAACATCACGATCCTTTACCTTAAGCCCCACTCCTTCAACAGGATTCCCATACTCGTCGTGAACAAAGCCTCGAACGCCACGATGGGCTTCTCCGAGGAACCTAAGCAGAGACTAAAAAAACAGAACGATAAGCTTTGATGTGATGTGTCCTAAAAGTGACAAAACACCTTTTCCTGTCTACTAAATTACTTGGAAAGCTCCTCTTTCCCTCATTCTCTCTTGTTTTTTGTGTGAATACATTTACGTGACTTCCTTTTGACTTTCCATTAGAAAGTGGATTGTAAAAGTGTTTTGTAGATGTAAAAATTGTTTTTATTTGCAATTTCCTTTACCTCCTTGTTTTCCCTCCAATACCTTTCCAGGTCTTCTGCAAGGGGGAATTTGCAGCAGGAAATCTCCAACGTGATTTCCATACATCCGTGCCAAATATAGTTGAAATCTTGCATTCCTCCTGTAAAAATTACGTTTTTTAGCAACATACTACACAACAAATATCAAATGAAACAGTCTCATTCACACTCTCTCTTGTGAATTGATTGGAGGGAGTGGATGAGAAATTGCTTTATTTCCTTCAACCCTTCCATTCCAAGTAAATTGTAGTGTTGATGATCCACTTACCAATCAAAGGATACCACTTGGCTCCATTTGTTATTCCATTCTTGAATCCACTTTGTCCTTTGCACGGTCTCCCTTGGAACATCCTCTTGTGATTTGAAGAGTACACGGTTGCAAGATGCTTGAATGTGTCATCATCCGGGGTTACTGACTCCGTCGAAGAAAGACTTTGGAACACTAAAAAACAAAGCAAAGTAATTAACATTTAATTACACATTATTTTTGTAATTGAACTACAAAGGTCATCTTTCCTCAAATATTTTAAGTAAAAACTCTACTATGAATAGTTCATTAATCAAATTTTGGGGCTACTGGAGAAACTTCACTGTACCTTTACAGGATGATGTGGACCGACACAATCCTAACAATTGAGAGCAGCAGGTAAAGTAGCAAAATTAAAGTTAATATTTCTCTCTTTTAGACTTCTTTATTTAATCTCCCTTAGCCATTTAAAGTTCTTATTCCCCGTTTTTATTTTCTACTTTTAGAGTTAATTAGTGAGTAGTTTAGAAAACTACGTAAAATAGCTTGGCTAAATAGCTTTTGAAAAGTTTCCTTTTACGTAATTTAATTTTCTAAATTTACGAAATTGAATTTTCATAGAACACTGAAAGGACTTACTTGACTTGGCACTGTTATCAAAAGGATATGAAGCAACCAAAGCTCCTCCGTGGAAGTTGCCGGAGAGTACAAATTGAATTTTGGACAACCATTCCTTTACATGCTCCGTTTCAGGCTGGGATCTTGCATTATTTGTTTTGAAAAAGTCGGGAAAATTACGATTCAGATCATATCCCCTGGCATTGTATCTACAAGGAAAAACATTTTTTTCTAGTCAATCTCATGTTCCTTTAAGAGCATTTCACTCACGTTCAATTCTTTGGTGTTAGCTACTCATTAATAATGTGCAATTCAATTCCCTAAAGACACTTATGACTTACACGGAGAAAGAGCTTACAATTCAATCTTACTTATCTCGAGTATTTTCAGATCTTGTCAAGGATTTACATTGAATCCCCACAGTTACTTGTCTCACTTGATAAATAAAGCCAAGGTCCAAAGATTTGTCAAAATATTTTTACGAAATTGCATGTTTATTACAAACTAAAAGTCGCACTTAAGAAAATAACAACAGGGTTGTGTCCATGGCCTTCTTTTTTAATTTTAGTCCATCATTAGAAGGAAAGTTGACTGGTTTTGAAGAAGAATGAATGATACGGGGAATTTGGAACAGATTGATAATTGGACAAAAGGTTTACCCATCAGGGGGGACACACTGCTAATCCTACTCAAAAAAGTAAGTTAGCTATTCCATGTCACTGGAAGTGTATCTTTGGGAAATTGGTTTAACCAACTTTGGAAAGACCTCCTGCCAAGCTCCAAACGTCTTTCCAGTTTATTATCCCCGTCACGTACTTTACTACATCTGTAAATACTCACTTTTCCCTTCACGCTGTGGAAAAAACACGGAGCACATGGACCGCAAGTACATCTTGTCTTGTTTGAGAGGTTTTCAGAATGAAAATTGAATTGAAGGTTGGAATAGTTTTGGGAGAACGCATCGATTAAATTGTCAAAAGGAATAATATTTTCCATCTAATATTGCATTATTTACGGGAGATGCACAAAGCTGGGGAAAGGGTTTCTGGTCATTTTAAAGAAATGGAAATGCTTTACCTTCCTTGTGCTCCTTCGCAAACTCCTTCCTTGGAAACTTCGTAGCCGTCAGGATTCATTGAAGGCATTATGTGTATCCTAGTGTTTTCCAGGAGCCAACGAACGTAATCATCGCGTGGATAATGTGTTACGAGATACTGCAAAAAATAGAAACAGGTTATTTTTTTACCTTTTTGGTAAAATTAGAACAAACATTTATTTTTGCTAATTGAATAATTAACTAATTACAAACAGCAAACACTCTTAAACAGTTAAAACCTTGATTTACATCAAATTAGTGTGAATTGTTTTCTAGTAAAACGTTTCAGACGTAATTGAAAATTGGATTAAAGCCATTCAACTAAATTGCACTCGAGGGATTACACACTTTATCTACGAAACTGTAGTCAAGTAGGCAATTTTTTCCCAAAATTCCAATCAAATTTAAGCTTATTACCTGTATCAAATGGAGCATGCATTCCTTCCCAACAGCTTCATTTCCATGCATGTTGGCCACGTATTTTACATTTGGAATGCCCAAAACATGTTTGTACGGTGAGGTGGAAACAACAAGAACCCAAAGCTCACGTCCTGTACAAAAAGAATAATTTGTTGTGAAATATCTCCTTCAATATCTGCACTCGAAAATTTGAACAGCCTAAAAAAAATCTATCTTACCCTGCACACTTTTCCCAATGGAGTAGAGAGCAGTGATGTTTGGATACGCAGAGTTAATGTTCCTTAGATACGAGGTCATGTCATCATAACTGTGGTACTCAAACTTTAACGATGGTCCATTCACTGGTCCCTGCTTGCTAAGAAACTTCCCTCCACCAAATCCCTCCCGTACTGCACGACCTGGAAAAAGAAAATAAATAAATTACTCTTTTTCAACTTCTTTTTTCAGGTTTCTTTTTAAAATTGTAACTGTGTGGAACTTGACTAGAATTCAGGATTAGAATTGAAGTTAATTTTCAATTTACCAAATTAGGAATTATTCTAGTTTCTTTAATACTCGATTTTTGTTCAAATCTAAAAATATATTGAAAGCTGACAAGATTGTAAAAGCTTACCATGAAGGGCTTGTCGGGCACTCTGTGGCACTGGCAACTCCTCACCCCGGATGTACTGGATCGCAGTTAAGTAGATGTATAAAAATGCTACAATGAGCATACTGATATACCACGCCGCTGGTTTCATCCTGCAAAAAATGGAAACATTTTTTATAAAATCTTTAAGAAAAAAGGGACCAAGTCGCAGCGTCGTGAGCTGACAACAAACATTAACTATTCAGCGGATTTACGTCAGAGTTTTCACGGGAGTTTTCATTCCCGTCTCACTTTATGAGAATGTAGGCGATTTATTCGAAATGTTTCCTGTATCATCTACCCCGATGATAACGGAACCATTCCGGATAAACGGCTTAAGCTTTCCTATAAACCTATCGTGCCACTGCTCCTGCTAACTGTCAAAATCGGGTAATTTATAAAGGTGGCGTAGGGAAACACATTAAACACGAGACTGTCTATAAAATTCTCTACGTGAGTCTTGCATTACCCCGCGAGGATGCTTTGCTGGAGCAAAAAGGAGTAAAAATACATTTCCTTTTGCACACTTCAACATAGTTGGTCGAATAATATAAATTTCTATTTTTATTCAATCACATTGCCATCCTATCATTTAAAATCAAATTTGACGACCTAACCTCAGAAATACCAGACAAAAATCTTATAATTTGCTTAATTTACCTGAATATTAAATTAAATCTGGTTCTTCCTAAAGTTTAATACGGACAGGCACGCACACGCCAACCAACCTCGTTCGTTTATTTCCACATAAACCCAAAACGCATATAAACACAGATTGCGTAAAACTATACGCGAACCATCCGGAAGCAACCTCTGAGATTTTCAGCTCTGAACAAGTAAACTCTGGAAAAAGAAGCCAGTAGGAAATAACCAGGAAATAAAACCTTTATCTGACCCAAAAATATTGATATTTACTCCAGATATTGTCACTTGAAGGGATTCAAACACTGAACTATTGATAAACTCAAGGAACAAGGAAGCTTTTCATTTCCCTTGACCTTTCACTATTTTCAAAAGAAAAAAATCCTGTTCAGACCCCTTTTTGAGGAAAAACCCTCGACATTTAATTTTTGTCAACAACTCTTCTATTCAAGTGTCCCCATACTGTTTAAGAAACACGTTGTAATCTTGCAAAACACTCTTAACTTCCCATTCTAATAATACTAGCCTCATTTCGTTTCATACAAGCACATTTTCAATTGTCAGTAAAAAATGACACGATAAATTCACAAATTCACGCACAATTTTATTTAAATTCTCAAAAATAAAACAAACCTTCTCAATTGATGGAAAATATAGAAAAACAGAAACGCAGAGACTTGCAACCTTGTTTGGTAGTCAAACCCACGTAAGTTGAAAAGTATTTGTTAAACCATATCAGAAATGAGGACAACGTTCTGATTTCTTTCGCGAAACAATTCTCAACACAGAACCCTATCATCAGGTAATATTACAACGAGAAATGGTTTTTATTATACAGGTAGTAAAAAAGCTGAAGGTACTCATTCCTTGAGAACCGCTATGTACAGAGAAGAAATGCAGAGTTTAAATATGCCAAATAACATGTTCGTCATCATCATCAGTGCAAATTCAGGTTCATGTGCGTTTTCCTTCGGTGTTTCGCTCTGCACGTATTTCCTCCTTTTTTCTTTGCAGGCTTAACTTGTGCATTGATTGCTTGATTTAAGAAATAAGTTCAAATTTCATACAGAGAATTGCTGATTACGAGATGCGTGTCAGAAAAAAACAAGAAGGGGCTAAGGAAAACCCTTTTGAATTGCTTTAAATAACAAAGCAGCGTTTCTGTAATGTTTCTGCATAGTAAATGTATTAGTAAACATGCTTCTTTTCTCTCTCGTGTAAACTCCTACATTTCTACTTGAAAAGTGCAAAATGCATATTGCAGAAATGTACCGAGTGCAAGGAAAGTGGGTAAATTGCTGAGATCTTTTTAAACACAACCTCAACACGTTATTTGAGGATGACGAGCATTTTTCTTTATAATTTTGTATAGGCTCATGGTTTTGTGAATGATGAGACTTCAATTTGTATAAAAGAGATTTCTAGTGCAGTAGTGCTATCGATATTGAGGCGTTGTTATTTTGTTTCTTTAAATCAGACTTTTTTTTAGCATTGTCAAGAGTGAAAAACAAAGAGCGGAAGCATCAGCGTTCACTTTACAAGTACATTGTTGCCTTCAAGAGTGGATTTTCAACAGGGAAAATGAAATTTTACTTTGCAAAAATGAATGAAATGACCACAGCCACCTGTCCATGCCTTTCGACGGTTCGGTCCCCACTAATCTCTAGTTTTACAGCTTTTGCGACAATTTGGATAGTAAAACAATTTTTGTCAGTGCTAAAATTCTGGCTCCCTGCTGAAAAAAGTTCGATAACTCTACAAAATTTCTTTTACTGGTTTAAGATTGAAGATCTCGCTTTCATCTCTTGAATTTCGTCATAATTTACACAAAATTAGATATTCTCAAGACAAGGAAGTATAAAAAAGCTACAATAAAATACTTTCTCGCATGCAAAGAATAATACACTTGATTTACAAAGAAAATATTGTGAATAAGATTACATATGTTTGAAAAATTAGCATATTATTATCACCAGGAGGGTAGTAAACGTAAAAAAGTACGCAATACTTGATAAGATAATCTACATGGATTTAAAATTGCTGAATCAACGAATTGAGAGAGAAGATAATATTCTGTAGATATGCAGCCAATGAATGAAAGAATAGTTGATCTACAGTTACTTTCCTTAGTCAGCATTGATAGGAAAATGATGACGAAGTTGTTGATATTGAGCCGAGTTGAACAAGAGAACATTTCTGAGAAGGTACCGCAATTCCTTACTGTACACACACAAACGTTAAATCTAAGCTGCTGCCTAAATATTTTCACAGTCAAAGGATAACAACAATAAGCCTTCATTCACTCATCTTTAAATCCCACTCGAGAAAATCCTTCTGTGCAGATTTAAGAAAGCTGCAGCAGAATGAGGATTGTTGAATCTTCAATTTTATCAAATTTATAAAAAGAGATGATGAGAAGCACAGTGCGCCATATAATTGAATAGAAAAGATATGGCATGGCCAAAAAAAGAGGATTTAAAAGGTTGTTTGTGCCCATCTTGCAATAATAATAAAGCTTCAGCCATGAACTTCGCTGCCACAATGGCACACCAGCTGCAGCAAAAGTACCGGTTCAGCACTAACCAAATCCTGCTCTGTAGAAAAGCCCTTGTTTTTAAACAATGTTTAAAAAATGATAATGAAAGAGAAACCCTGAAGCAGGTAGGATTTGCTAAAGGTATTGGCGAATTCCTCGTAGATGATGTTGAAAAGCAGTAAAAACTGAAATGTTTTACTAAATTGTTTTGCGTCTAATAAAAAATCCGAAATCAAACAGTTTTAAAGCCTAAACGTTGCTTTTGTGTAAGCAGATGAAACAAAGTGGATTTTTTAGCAATGACAATATAAAAATAGCTCTTAAGTATTATATCCCTATTTTATGAACATCTTTAGATCAAAATTTCATGAAGCAATCATTACACGTTTTGGTTGAAGTTAATGACTTTCTAATAGCATTTTATAGAGAAACGTTTATCTTTTTGGTAATACTTTAAAGAGAAACTAAAGCAATATTTTGGTCTTTGTAAATGACATTTTTTGTAATAAATCCAAATTGTTCATAGATGAATGACTTTGTAGGTAGAAAAGTAATTTTAAAAGCAATCAAAACTGTCAAGAAAAAGAAGTCGATAAATTTCATTGGAAATTTTAAAACGGTTTTGTATTAATTTCAATGCAGGGTTCATACGAATGAACTTGATTTATATGCAAAACTGCCATCTATTGCGGGAAAAGTCAATAATTACGTAATCAAAATTTTAATTGGGTGTTAATACGATTCTCATTTACTCATTAAAGTCTCAGGGTTTTCATTCACCAAACTTTTATGAAATCCCGGAGACAAATAATTACCCACGTGTGTTAAAATTTCCAAAATGTAACGAGATTCAGTTTAAAACTTTTTGTTATTGTCGTAGGAAAATGAGACGTCTTCAGGAAAGATGGTTGTGGTGGAAGCCATGCAAATTAAAAGGTATAAAAAGGCAAGTCTTTTCTCACTCTCTCAGCGTAACACCATTAATTAACTTTTTTATTCCCAACTGTTTCCAACTTTTACAAGCGTCAACCTTTTCTTGTGGTCGCTTTGGGGACAACACGGTTGAAACTTCTAATGAGGATCATTCTCCTCTTCCTTTTTAGGAGCTGGGAAGAAGCGAGAGAATGATTTTTGAAGTCCCGTTACACATATCAGCTAGTTTTTCCTTTATAAAACCTAAGATGCACATGAGCTACCATGCCAGACAGATTTATAAGCGTATAATTAAACTTTTATAGCTAATTTCCCCGTTTTATAAAGTCAACTTTTGGGAGCGCTTCATTGTCACACATTCTTTTCCCAAAGTAATGCCAACACTTTTACCAGTTCAAACCTTTTAAAGGTAACTGCGCAAATTTCAGCCTATGCACCTCCACCCGCATTGCATAAAACATGCAGAAATACGTAATTAACTTTGTAATTAACCGTAGTTAAGTCGTTTATGCATATTATTTGCTATTTATATCCTTGTCTTGTACTAATTTTGCATGAGATGCTCGTCATTTGCGTCGATTTAAAACTACAGGAGAAAAACAGGCAAATTGTAACGGTTCGTGTCGTCCAAGTTTTTGCATTTTGCAGCAATTTAAGCAAAAAATTCCGATTATCTTTTTTGGCGGTCTATTTTGCGAGCTATTTTGCTATTTTATCTGAATAACCAAAACAACAAAACAGTGGAGAAGCGCAAAATGTCAGAAATTGGAAAAAAGTATTTTTGTTTCTTATTATGATAATAAGTTTATCACGATGAAAGTGGTGAAGGTTGTCTGGTCTTGGTAGAATTATAAAGAGGGAAACCCTATTTCCTTTCTTTTTCTCTCTGGAAAAGAAGAAAAGCGGATGGAAAAAAGAATTCCTTAGACGAGTAACCTCTCCGCCAAACTATTACTTTCCTATAGAATTTTTTTGCTCCCACTGCGTACAAACATATGTATATATACGCATAAATGTTTTGGCAAGCCGGGAATACCGCTAACTAGACTGTGCCTGTGAGATTTTCATCTTAATCTTCATTACCTCCAATCACAACCGCAAAAAAAGTTATTTTCCTGGCAACGCAGCCAACTCGCATTATTACACTCGCTGTTTTCTCCCAATCTTATCTACTTTGTACCTTACAAAATTCAACTTGGACAAAAACACGGTGAAAATCTTCATCGACATCATTATTTGGTAAAGTAAAAATAAGAAATTGGCGAAAATAAAAGAAAAATGGCAGAAAATAAAGTCTCTGTCACCGTATTAGCTGCACAATGGTCTTATTGCATTGAATGTCCTACAACCTTTGCTTTTCCATTGAATTTGGTTAAAATACTTAAATTGCGCAGATATTTATGCTTAACCCTCTTGCTTTTAATACCATTCTCATTTTATTCTTAAATTAAATACACATAAGGCACAGCCATTCTGCCAAAAACTCATTTTTTGATCATGAATTTTCATTATAATGAAACAAGTATTTTGCATAGTTTTTTTTGTAGAAAGCAAATAAAAGATACGAAAGATACGTTTATTACACTCCCAGCATACTTTTTCCTACCCGACCGTAATTTTTATTTGCTCTAGTAAAAAAACTTTAAATCTGAAATGCGTAAGCATTGCAGGATTTTCCTGTTGGCTGCACACAAATATTATTTTTAGTTTAAGCCCAAGATATTTCCAGGATTTAAAGGGGAGTTGTGTGCCAGGAAAAATGAGAGCAGTGAAAGTTGTTCGAAAAAAGAATCACTTTCGGTAATGAAAGATTTCCTAATAAAATTTACAAGTATGACGTAGATAAAGCTATTTCGCTTGGTCAGTCGAGTAATTTTGAGAGCTAAAATGCGCATAATAAATTAGCGATGGTAATTTTAAAGTCAGACAAGTCGCATGGTTACGTAATTTCAACAACAACACGATGTTTCCCACAAATGAGATTCATTACACAGTGATGAGCCTAATGATGCTGTCTTTTGACTAAAATCCTACTGACCGTTACACTGACAATGCTGCATTTGCATTGCCAACTGGAATAAGTTGTCCACGCATATCCGCATTATTTCCAAACGTTTTTTAATTAAACCAGAAGTTATTAAAATTAAAGACCTCATTAGTTCTGCTTAATTAATTATTTTTAAGTATTACAAGAGTTGATGCGACAAAGATAAATTGCAGAAAAATCCTAAAAACTGTTTTCTGCTAAAACATTTCCCTTTTCTATTTTTACAAGGTCATTTACAAAAAACTGTTTCTAAACAGCGTATTTAATTGCTGCAAATTGCTATTTAATTCAATAAAGGCTGTTTTTGCTTGAGCAAGGTAGCTATTAAAGTAGCTCTTTCCAAAACAAATTTCCTTTGGGAAAAGAAAACTAGCATTTATGTTTTTGTTAGAGTTTTTACACAATCTGTAGTTTATTAATTTTTAATTAATTTTCAATTAATTGCTTCTCGGATAAAAAACTTACGCAAAATTAAAGGTGAGTACATGCGCATATAATTGAATTACGATTGCTTTACCAAATCCTTATAAGAGAAAACTATTTTGTGATTAGTTCCCAAATCCAAAAAGCAACACGAGGGAGGGAAATGCTATAATTGAAAGATGTTTTTGTGCTCTCACATCTCCTCATAACTAATTTCGTAGCTGATCTTTCTTTTCTTTAAGAAGCCCATTTTGTTATTCGCTCAGCAATTTGTTTCTTTTTGTTTGGAAGAAAATGGAGTGGAAGAATATTAATGGAGAGAAAGGCAATGTTTTTTACTGCAACAAAAAAATGTGGATTTTCTACAAAACCTCTGTAGAAAAGGAATCCAAGAAAACGTCACGTAGGCAATAAACATCACTAATCCTTTGTCTCTTCACATTCCCTCCGTTCTTTTATGAGAAATAAAAATAAATTAAAGGTTATGATCATTTACTCCTCACATACTACATGCTCCGACTAGAAATAATCAACGCCAATCCCTTTGCGAGTTTCTTAACGCCAAACAAACATTGTTTCACAATAGGTTTCGAACACATGTTTTGGAATGCCCCAAACAACATGATAAGATACAAATTAAGATTATTGCATGTCTGCAGCCTGCCCGGTAACTTTTTAAACTTTAAATTACCTGTTAAGGTTTTTTCGATGTATTGACAGTTGTCATAAATATTTAACGTAAACTTTTCAACTTTGTCCTTATTGAATTCCTTGCGGTTCTCTACAAAGATGAAGACAGATGATAGAGCACTTTGCAAACTTTTAAACGGTTATTTTACAAGTCTGGAATGCTATTTACACTAATTTATTGTTTGCATACATGCCCAACTGCCAATTTAAAAAGTAATTCTTTGGCTTTGCAAGGAATATGTTTTCTTCACTTTAATTTGCTGACAGCTAAAAAGCTAAACAATTTATTTCTCAAATCATTCAAAAAGTCTCCCGCAGACAACCCCGGTATAAACTCAGCTGGGAATTCTGACAACTTTTTTCTGACATTCCCATTTAGACTTGAATTAGACATTGCAAAATTACACAAAAACAGCGAAATTGTTTCAAAATGTCTTAAGCAAATACAAACAAAACAGAGATCCTTCCTGTCAAAATCAACATAAATGATTCATGGGAGGACTAAATGGCTGCAGCAATTTACTGTTGTAATGTACCCATTTAAATAAAGAATTGCGTTGGAGAGTTATTATTGATGTGCACTTTTCTGATCATATTTACATGAGCAATTTCAATAGAATCCACAAGAGACTGTTTTATAGGGCTGTTGGAAAGATTTACGCAGGATAAAAACCATAATCATTATCATGTTTTTTACTTTGAAAACATCTTTGTAGAAAGTAGTAAAGATGCTTGCGCTACATAAAGCAAAACATTCAATCATTTACATCGTCATCTTCCAAAAATGTTTCGGAGGAAAGCCATTACAAGTGTTTTGATGTGCGGGGTTACCTCCCTCATTCCCCTTTTAAGGTTCGGAATTGTACAAAAAATTTCTTCTTTAACCAACCGATGAGAAGGGTAATGCACAGGGCAAAGAATAATTTTGCATTTAGCTTGAAATGCGTTTTTTATTTCAGCAAAAACACTTTGTCTGTGTTTGTATACATTCCGGGATCACTTTCTCTTCCGCGGGAGATGAATATCCCAAGCTTCACGTTACATAAGCTTCTTAATTTATCGCTTTTTAAATGCTTTTTGCACAAGTTTCCATTTTCTAAGATTTTAGCTCATAATGGCCATCTTTTTGCATAAATTGCTTCAAATTCAAACATTATCATACATTTCTACGTTAAATCTACATCAATTTATTTTACTGTACAGCGCAGTAATCTACGCAGTGAAATCCTTTTCTAAGTTCACCCCGCGCAGCTTTACTAAAATGAATAATCCAAGGATAAAAATTTGGTGCGCTGTGGCTGAAATTAACGTCTAAAAACAAAAAGATTTTTTGACATAACAACGCTTACTTTCAATCACATTTACGCATTCAACAACATTAATCCATCTCTGAAACCAAAATCTTGTCATGCATAATCTTTTATAAAACGGTTTATAAAGGGACACATTCCATATTAGCTCAGGACTAAGTTTTTGCAAGGTTTTGTAAGACTTTATGTGCCGGAGACACACACTCTGTTTTTCTTGCTGCTCAATGCCCATAGTTTCAGCACTTGTGTTGGTTTAATGTCCAATATTCTGAAATTTGCATATTATTTACCGACATTGCATAAGGACTTCATTGTGAAGAGATTTTTGATGAAAAGTGAAGGAGGATGGTGAAAGGCGTACTTCATCACGAACAAGAGAATGATGAAAACAGAAGGAACATTGAAAATGGCATTTTTTGGCTTCAATACCTTCTATTTATAGACTATTTTTCATTAAAAAAGCTAGGAGCAATGTGGGAACACATTTTAATCGATTTTTATGTCATCCTCCTCATCCTCCTTCATTTACCTTCTTTTTAAGTTATTTTAAACCTTCGTTTTCCAGAGCAAAGTATCTTTTTAGAAGGAACACGCACTATTCTTTTTCCGCCTGAAGGGATTATTTCCAACGTTTTTTAACTTTTAAAAATCAATTCACTTTTTGAATTTTCACAAGGGGGGATTACAAAAGAGGAAAACAAAGTATTTCATCCGTATACGATTTATACTTTTGAAATGGAAGTTAAATAACATTTGTCCTTTCACGTTACACATTGAAAAGTCACTTCGGGAGGAAATTAAGGAGGAGTGATACAAACTATAATCTCCATTTCGCACAAAGTTTCCTCTCACAAAGGTCTTTCTCAAACTTTCACCAAACACAAAGAAAAGCATTTTGTACAGAATGGAAGATCACAGGGAAGAAGGTATTGAACGACAAAAATGGGAAAAGTTCACGAAATTCTCGAGAATATCTCTCTTTGGAATAATGAAAGTATTTTTTTACATTGTTGTTCACCACTCAAGAATGACAAAGCATTAGACAGAAGGAAGTCGCGGGATTGCCACCACCACCACCGCTGGGGAAACTGGTGCTGCAATAACTTAACAAAAGATTTTTTTGAGAGTCGTGGGAATATTCATTTCCTGTCCTACATACACAGAAAGTGAACAACAAAAGGATAAAAAATTGCTGAAATCAGTAAAACAGGAGAGGTGATGATAAGCCCGGCTATGAAAATGGAAACAAAAAGTGGAAGCGCTTTTTTACTCACCTGCCCGCAAAAAAAGAGTTTTTTAAAACTTTTAAAGAATGGATAATTGTAATAGATGAAAAAATGTATGAAAAGGGCCTAAAAATATGTAGAAAACTGTGAAACCATCACCCATCATCATTTCATTGTAATGTTTGCTTTTCTTACTTCATCTCGCGTTTTTTTATTTTCACACTTATTCTCCCATTTCTCTCTACCTTTCTTTTATTCTTTCAGCTTTGTAGGAAAAAACCGCCTTAGAAAGAGAAGTTTGCAATAAAATCCGCTTCATAAACAAACTTTTCCATTTTCTTAAGTTTTCTTTTTCTCTCGTGCCTTCAACACAATCCTCGGGCTGTATGTATTATGCAAGGTTATTTTGTATAATGATATGCACACTAGTTCCCCTACCAGTGAAAGGCTTCTACACAGCTTCACCAAGGAAGACAGGTACCCCTTTTTTAAAAAAAAAGATAAATTGCAGGTTGGGAACAAGAACCTTTTGGTGTAGAAATGATCAAAAGAAAACGCAATGTAGTCGCAACTTTGCTGAATAAAAACTTCATCATCAAAATATCAGCTCAATTGCAAGTAAAATTATTCTTTACTTAATAAACTTGTAATATTGTAAAAATGAGTTATTCGGCGAGTTAGTTTCGTTATGTAATAAAAACAAAATCAGAAATTCTGTAATATTTCGCTTCAGGTGTTTAGACGCAAAGCTATTTTGTTGATCTGGTCCAATTTTGATAAAACTTACAATTTCAAGGGTATTCGTAGCGAGTGAGAGGCAATGCATTCTACAAATAAAAATTAATAAAAATATCCTCTAAAATGTCTAATTTTAAAACTTAATTAGACATTTAAATTGGCATTTCCTTTACATTAGAGACATATGAGTATGTGCACGCCAACAGTAGAAAATTAAAGTTATGCAAATACAAGCACCCATTGATTATACGCACCACCGGAAGTCATTGTGCATCCTCGTATTTCCCAAAGTTTCATGATCCATTTCCATTGCAGAGGAAGGCTAAACCAATTGACAAAAGTGCAACATTTGCATGTTATGATGGCGAGGGGAAATGATAATGAGATTTTTAATAGAACTCTTCTAAAACTCGCTTTGATACTACACTTTGATAATCTCTAAAAACTTCCTTAATTATCTACAATTCAGGGAAAATGAACATTTAATGAGTATAATTAATTGAATGAGGTGGAGGAGATTGAAATTTGGATACGCACACGCCATATCCCCGACTTACATTTCAAAAAAGGAAAACCCTACAAAAAATACGCAATTACGCAATCCAAAACTGTAATATGGGAGTGTAAACGACACTGGATTGGATTGTGACATGATCATTAAGGAAAGTGAAACTCGGTGGTGTTCTTTTATTGTAAAAATTTAGGTCAAAGGAGTTAAGCATTGCCAACAAATAAGCTGAAAGCGCTCACGGAGTGAGGTCATATGTGGTAAAAAAATACATTGAATATTTCTGGAAAGCCATTACACGGTTAGTGAAACAGCGGGAGTTTAAAGAAATCAAATGGGTTTGTTCAGAGGACTAACAAAGTTATAATTTTCTACTGTGTGAGATTAATGCGTATTTTTATTATGTCTATTAAAACCTCTCTTTAACTGAAATAGACCAAAACTCACAAAAAACCCTCAAATAACCCTAATGGAAGTTAATGGACGGAGAAAAATTGATTTTAAGGAGCACGTGTCTTAAACTACTTTATTTTGCAAAATCAACATGTTCAAGCTTTTCTTAAATTTTGTTCAGTGTGTATGTTAAATGGAAATGAGTATGTAAAAAAAGATAAATTTTATGTAGTTTTGACACAGAGGATCCTATTAAATTGATAAAGTATCTTGAAAACTGTTCAAGACAAGGCTATTGGCATCCTCACAAATCATAGAGCCCACTTCCGATTCTTGGAATAAAAGAACAATTTTTTCAATACATTTTTGTACATAAATATTGCACAAAAAGGCGTCCTGCTGCTTTTACTTCGTTCATGTACTTTTATGATGAGAAATGGATAATCTGCATGAAAAAAAGGAGAGGGGAAGGGAGGGGAAAAGAAGAAAATGGGAGACAGCGGGTCGGATGATAATATATCGACCCAGCAAACAAACAGTGCATAAAATTCAAATAATCGGGGAAAAGTAGGCAGGTGAGTGAATCCACATTTTTTTGCGAGAAAAAACGGGTGGATATATCAACTGACAATTTTTTTGGAAGCAACTGATGTGATGGAAAGTACAAGGACAGATTTTCATCAATTTCAACATAGCTCACTTTCCTTGTGCTTTCCGCTCGAGGTATTTCCAGATTTTAAAATCATAAGCTGGCTTCAGTTTTAGTTTTTTTATCAGGGTTTCCATCATGGGGCTATAGGAGATTGTATACATATGCTTATATATTTAAAAAATTCAGTTTATTAACTTTTGCATAGAAAACTGAGGCGTGTCAACTTTATGGCAGGGAGTTCTCTCTGGAGACGAGACACAATCGCTATTTCCATTATTTTCCATTAGTAAACAGAAAAATTTCCCTGGAAGTCAAAATAGACATGAAAGAGGAAGGTCCCTATCATAAATGCAATCCCTTCAAACCTTTCAAAGTTTAACTTTTAACTGAAATGCTCTCTCATGCAAGGAAATGGAAGTGTCTTTAAAAACTTTCAAGCTTTTTCTTCAACTCAAAGCTGTGCACTGATTTAATTCTGTCACTTTATGTCTGTTATAGATTTTACAATACAACCGGTAATTAAATGTCATTGCAATAAAAAATATTTCAGTTAAACATCAAAACAGAGCTTATAACTTCCCACTTTATAAACAAAATGAGATTTTAACTGCCTCAAATATAGCTTAGGATTCGGTGTAAATGTCAGTTTAGATTAAAAACCGGTTAAATTTTAAAAAGATTAATTGTCATTTGAAAAATATAGAGTTGATTACATGAAAGTCACAAAAACCTAATTCAAAAATTCTACCTCAACATATTCCATTCTACTTCTTAGTAATTTTGGTTTATAGATCAGCATGTTCTCGTTCTTAATGAGATTTTTTTGTAAACTTTGGAAAATATAACATCCATTAGAGAACCTTATCTTTTAAAAGGTCTGCGCAAGTTATAAAAGCGTTGATGTATTACTACACCACGCATAAATTACTTTACGAAACCATAAAAAGAAAGGTTGACGTCTTCCTATTTTTCCTGGCTCGTAGTCATTTGCAAAGGAAACAGTAATGATGAAGGCAGGTATTCACCACTTTCCAATCCAAGAAAATCTTAAAATTAACAAATTTACATGCAGTGAGGAAAGACCGCGTCGTATAATTTAATGGCTGCTTTACTTAATGCAAAAACCTCGAATATTGCTCCTCGCGGGTACATATTTTTAAGGTTTTAAACCGAATCCAGTAGAAGGCTCGTAAACTTTCTCTATTTTCCATGTCTTACTCCATCCAAATGGAGAGCCAACCAAACAAGATAAAAACCTATGGCTTGGAACGCTCGCATTTACACACGAGGACTTGGAAACAATTGGGTAAATACGATAGTGGAACCAAATTCCACTGGATTCAAGTGCACTCTTCTCTACCTTCTCCACTTCAAATTTAACCTGTGTAAAAATGAAAGTTACATCATCTCATCATCAATTCTTTTTCAAAGCTATTGAAATTTTTCCTCTAGTAAACAGCAAAGCAATATATATTTACTTTATTGTTTCTTTTCCTTTAAAACTTTGCCATAAATTCCGTTCGATACATCCTCACTCTCTATATTTTCATGGAAAAAACTATTTTTTCTCGGCTTTAGTTGTAAATGGACAACCACCTCTGCAATGTAAAAAAAAATCCCGTAAGACTTCAAGTGTCAGTGTGTAGGATCTTAGTAATAGCACTAGTTAGTCCTTTCTTTTCTTAAAAATAGAAAACTCGTTTTTTCTTTGTAAAAGCTGGCAGGAGTTGAACACCACAGATTCCCATTCATCTTATCTGATCACATCCTTTTCTTTTACTATGATATAGAAAGAAATACGTCTTATTTCCTCTTTCGGACAATCCCCTTTCCAACTTTTCTTTTTCTCTCCACTTAACAGTAACTGAATTCTTTCCAATTGAATGAGCCATAAAAGGAATTGATGGATGTGTAAATGCTAAATTCTATTTTCCAATGAAAATCGTATTTTCTTCTGTGGCGAATATTTTTTAAATTGACTCTCCAACAGGATTTTTCAAAAGCTTTGCGGAGTTTTTTAAGGGTTTTTATATTTTAAAGAATGCCAAAAAAGGGAGTGCAATGCCAGAAAAAAAGCTATTTATGTGCAGATGAGAGTTGACGTGCCAACAAGAAACATTTTTTTAGATTTTCAAAAGGATTTTTACAAAGGCTCTAATTTAATAATTAATCACAATGCCAAAAATCTTTGCATTGTTTGACACAGAAAGGAAAAAATGTTACTTACCGCGGTCTAGCTGACTTGCTGGCCATGATTAGCACTGATAACTTCAAAAGGATTTTGTCAACTTCGATTAAAACTTGTCTTCTTCACAAAACTTTGAAGCTAATGGCTAAAAAAAGAAAGTTTCTCTTTGTCACTTCTTTAAAATGTGTTATCTGCACGAAAAATTCTTTTGTATGGATAGAAAGTTCACCAATTCTTGTTACTTATCAATGTCAAGCAATTACTAGAAGAAAAGAGTTTATCCTTTTAAAAATGTGCTGAGAGTTCCTTTCTTCTGGACGATGGAACACTGGGGAAAATCAAGACTAGTTTTGTAAATGCACGTACACCTCCTCTTCTTCTTTTTTGCTTTTCTTCCGATTTTCTTGTAACTTGTGTGGTCTCTGAGAACGGATAACGGTGACAGAACCGACAGGGATGGTGATCTAAACGATGGCGCAAACCAACGGAATGTAACGTCGGAGAGAGATGGAGGAAACAAGACAACGTCTTTTACACCAACTTGGCTCCTGTCACTCTCTGTGGACATGTATAAAAAGAAACGTTCTCTTTCTTCTTCGTCAGCGTCTCATTCCATTCAACCATTTGTTTCTTTCTATAAAAAACTGAGAATTATCACTCCACTCTACAGCTTTTTACATCAACACTGCACCAAACACTTTTTTCCCTTATCTTGTCCTCACTTGGGATATTTATTATTTGTCACGCTCTTTCATAAAGTCTTTTTACAGATATATAGATTCAGAACTATTTTCACTTCTCATTCAAAAAAGTCATATCAAAAGAGTAAAAAACTGTCTGTGAATCTCTCCACAAATCACGAGGATGGAGTCATTCCAGAAGAAGTCTGCAATGTTTAAAAAAAGCAAGAGAAAATGTTGTTAGTTTACTCACTCACTCATTCCAGGAAACTGGGAGTCCTCTCGCTTTTCCTCTCACTCTTCTCCACTTTGTCAACAGAAAAGGAGAAGGATCAGTTAGAGTGGAAAAGATGTGCCTTTCTCCCTATCTTTACTTCCTCTCTTTCTGACTTTAAGAAGAGGAAAGATGAGGTTTGTCAACGTGGTTTTGCTACAACAACAACTTTCCCTCTTTGAATTGTAAACAATCAGTTTACTTAAGCCTAATAAGCAAACTATGCTAAAGTAAATAAAAAACCTAATGAGACCGACTAATAATTAATCTGAATTCTCTTTAATCATTAAATAATCAAAGTTTTTTATTTTGACGCAATCTCATACGTCACTCAAAAGATTAGTGTTTTTTGGAAAACGTACTACTTTTCAGAATCCTTCAACGTTTTACACAAAAGCACACGCACGCAAACACACACCCTTCTTTTGTTAGTTTAAACAAGCTTATTCACACAAAAAGAATTGCAAGTTTTATACGTAACCTACTAAAAATTACATAAGCACCATTGTTTGTGTCTCACATCAAACCTATTAGAAAACAACCGGGGTAAACTCATACTTTTACATTTAACAGTTTCCCAACTCTCATTTTTGCATTTTGTGTTTGTACCGTTTTATAAAATAATGGATTTGACATGTAAAATACGTATCTTGTTAGTTTATTTGATGCTTAGAGAATTTTTCTGTTTGATATCTCCAGAGAAGATGCAGTTAGGTACTTGGAAAAAAACTACATGGTTGATACAAAAACTACACGAGATTTTCTTTTGTGAATCGTTTTGGTTATGTTTTAAAAAAAATTGGCAACAAATGCACTACAAAAACTTTTGTCATCTCCCCAGTGTTACTTTTTTGTAGTTTTTTAGGAAGGATAAACTTGTGGGAGAGGATTCTCTCAGTGACAGAATTATGTCACATACAAAAAATCTTCCTACCTATAAAAATTGGCTGGGTGCACCAGCCAGAAAGATCTGCAGTACATAATCATGGACAAAGGCAGAGTTAATGTAGGGAATATATGAAAAATTCTACAAAGTCGCTGTCAACAACACATGAAAATGCAATAATAATGATGATGCAAAGACACGAAAGTGGAAGGCGAGGCGAAAGAGAAAAAAGGAACTTTTTGATGAGAAAACGATACTAACAGAAAAGGAAGGAACTTGTCTTTCTCGTTTTTAAAAGAAAAATGAAAGCAACGCACGTGTACCTATCTAACGGCACGTTTATAACAGGGAAAAAAAGCACAACAAAAAAGTTGCAGCAACCACAATAGCAACATGACAGCAGCGTTTTTTAAAAGGAGAAAGCTGGCCTGCAATTTACTGCTAAAATTTATGATGAAAAAACGAAGAAAGAAATGAAAAGCTGAAGAGCTCTATCACAATGCTCACCTTTTCAAAAGTGAAAGAAGAATGTTTGGAGAAGTTGCTTCCTTGCAATTCATTCATCGCTTGCTCAACCTTTCTAAAACAGTTCCAGCTTTCCAATGGCTCACACTCCCGCTTCCAACCAGTCAAAGACGTTGAGTAAAAAAAGCGGAAAAAAGTAATGGAATTCTGGAGTTTTTTTAACTTGTCCGTGCCAACACAGAAGAACAAGACTGAAAATAGTTGTTGTTCACCACACAACAATATTCACTGTTAAAAACTAACGTTTTTTGCTCCAGAACAAAAACCTGCAAAAAATACCCTTTGCGAATTTGATTCCAAAGGGTTACTTTTGTAAATCCAGTTGTAAAGCGCGATATCTGCAACGCTAGCTGAAGGAATCCTGGAGCTCTCCCGCTGCCGATCTCTCAGTCTGTGCTGAAATAACAACGCGTTGTACAGAACAACAGCCGCCGCTCTAGTTGTAGAAAAGCGAGAGAAGACTGAAAGAAGCATGCAAAGATACTTCTCCTGAGTGACTAAAAACACGAGCATTAAATGATGTAGCTTTTATGCAGACATTCTCATTCCACGAGAGAGAAACAGATATAGCTTTGTTGTTGGCTTCCCTTTCATCTTCATCATGTAAGAAGTTATAAAAGGTTTTTCCAATGGGATTCACCGTACATATGCACATATTATTTTTATTGCAACAAAACTTTCCCATACATTGCTCCTATTTCTCGCTAGTCTTCTACTTTTCTAGTGCTCTCCACTTCACAATTACTACTTACAACGAAGTTTACATGGAATTAAGAGCGAAAAAGGTGTGCTCAAATTTTAAGGCTCAAATTAGTTTCAAAAGTTAAATTGTTCCAAGTGGCTGTGTGTATAGTTGGCAGAGTTTGTAATCTCTGAAAGGTTGGAAAGATTTGAGAGAGAATTTTAATGATTATTTTAAAAGAATCTGACGGATTATGCTCAGGGACTCTTCTTAAAATTGTAAACAAGCACAATCCTTAATCAATTTAACGATTTCTGTGACTGTCATAAAACTGCCTGGTGTTTCCAAAATGCTCCCTTCCTTACCTCTCTTTGTCACCTCTTTAGTAAATGCTCCAGGAGTTTTGGAAAATGGGTGGAGTGGGAGCACTCCCTTTGTCACTGAAGGGGATAATAAAATGCACAGATTGCTGTGGTTAAAACCCCAAGAAAGCTTTGCTTTTTTGATAATTTCCTATTTAAGGCTTACTCCAGGCCAAATACAACAATTTTATTGAAACCTTAATATTAATCAATCATACAAGCTTAAAAATCTAGCGTGAAATTCCACTAGTCTCTCCAAAATCCAACATCTGTTGTTTTTAACAAATTGCAAATATCCTCCAAACAATTCCTTGTTGAAAGTCAATGTCAAGAATTCACAAATTAAGTTTTCGTTGTAGCCGCATAGACAAATGATTTTTAACCAACAGGTTTCCCACAATTGAGAAATGCACGAGGAGTGCAGAGAGCGCAGTTGTTTACCGCAGTTGTACGTTTTTGGTCGGTAACCTCAAAAAAGCAACCTCCCTGACTGAATGTTACTAGCAAAACATTCACGCAAGCTATTCAGTGATTATTGTAATGAAAATAATTACAGGCAACTCCCAAATATCACTGGCAACTTTAACCAACCGGCCTCTCAAAAATGCCTAAAAAAGACTGTTGCTCTGCAATCTCTTTCCAGTGAATATTTTAAGATAAATGACTCTTTAATTAGTTTAAGACTATTATAATGTAAAAAAACTGAATGATAAAGAAGGTCACGCGTCACCTCACAAAAAAGAAATACCTGTCCACGTCTTTTTCAAGACAAGGTCGCATAATCGATTCCCTGCCCTGTCCAAATTACAACGCGTGCAAGTATTTTGTAACAAGAATGTGTGCGACTGCATTGCAGCAGATCAGGTGAATCCTGTCCCCTCTCTCTCTTGCGCTATTATCGCCCCAATACAATATTATTCCTTTGTAACAATACTAAAAAAGCTATTTAATATAGAGCAGCGAGAGTAGACTTTTTTATAGACTCGCAGTTAAAATTCTCATGATCACACACCGTCCTTTGAACTAGTGTGTAATCAAGATCACTTTATCAATCCCATGACGACGTTCACAATTACGTAAATGCAATAAAAAATTGATATAATAAAAAGCAAAGTTACCTTCTAAATAGTTCTCAAGTAAATCACGTCATTAAAAACAACTTTAAGTGCCCTCAATGTTTACACAATGCTAAAAAAATAAAAAACAAAACCAGGCAGAAATACAATGTTTTACCGGCAATTTTCTGCAGTTTAAAATAAAAAATTAACAGCCATTGCATTTTCTAATGTTGCTGCGAAATGGAAAACCCAAAAAGTTGATTTGTCATTGTGTACAGGTTTTTACTTTCTACAAAATCAAAGAATCAAGTTCCCTGCCCAATATTTACCCTTTTCAGTGGAGTCAGGAGTGTTGTTTTTGGTAGCGTGGGACCTACACAAGTGTCTTGTATTATTGTCAAGTGAGCTACAGCGTAAGGCTAATTTGTTGAAAGTAGAAAAATATGTAAGAAATCAGAAATCTCTACTATGAAAGCCTATCCTGTTCTTCTTTTTTGAGAAAAAAGTCGTGGTCAATCCATTAAACTGAATCATCAGAATTTAAGTGGAAAAAACAAGTTTGATTTTCTGATCATCCAAGCCAATCTTTTTAATGCGAATTGTTCCATGAGTAACCACACAAAATCACTTTCAGTTTCATTTGACTTTATCATCAGCCAATATTTTTTGCAAGTCCTGCTTTAATAAATGCCCTTGCAAAAATAGTTTCTATTCATTTCCTCAACTCGCTCATCGTCTGTTTCAATAAAAAAGCGCAATTAAACGTGAGTTCATCCAAATAAAGTAAATTATCTCATGATAATCATCAAAATTAATAGTGAATTGTATTATGTAGTACACATTGCGTATACAGAGTAAGGTTGGGCAAAGTAATTTCAAGAATGCTTCCTTGTCTCTCTGGGAACCTCGACTGTTATGTAGATCATTTGTTAAAACAACGTTAACGCAACTTCTTTGTGATGGTTTTTACAGTATTAAATATCGCTGAAAACAAAGACACATTTTCTCACAATGTATTTAATTCAGACAAGAAAAATTAAGGTAGATTCACACAGAGAGAATTTTGGCCCGTGGGCAATCCCTCGTTGAAAACCATTCATACCAAAATCTACGGACAAATAGCAGTGTATTATACGGCAATTATTTTAATCCTAATGCTAAATCAATTTGAAGTATTCGTCGTATTTTTACATGTAGCTCTGCATGTAAAAGGAGGTACAAAACAGTCCGCACACATAAATAAAGATTTGTATAATTTGGATTTAGTTGGCAAAAGGATGACATTCCTGGCCCTCAGATGCGAGATATCCCGTTGCTCTAGTTCACTTGCTTTATTTATAGACACAGTCGCATAGTTCAAGGCTGCTCGAGTATAATAATAGCAATGTTTTGAGTTTTCTCATTTCTCCATTACCATGTTACGCTCAGATTACCTCTTTTGATACTTTTGATACTTCTCTTTGCTTAATAATGATGAGAATTTTGAACAAATTGTATGCAGTTCCTGTACCACATATGCGGTAAAACTCATGGCATTGGCGTGAGTTGATTTTAACTTGGAATAAAAATGTTGAAGCAAATGCTTAATTATGAACTATTGTTTTATAATTCAGGACGTTACATAAAAGGAACTTTTGTATAGCAAGTCCTGGATTAAGTAGCTGAAAGAGCTGGAAAAAAGCGTGCAAGTTTAATGAAGTAAATCCCGTCATAAGCCGTTACTTTTGCTTTCAATTCCAAGATTAGTAGCTTTGCTTTATCTTCATCCTTTTACCTGCTCATCAGCTCAAGCACCAGCTTTTGTGACATTTTCAGCATCAATAATTTAACAATGAAAGTACGACTGGAAAGAAGTGATAGAGCAACCATTGTTCTTTTTTTCTTTCCAGGTCGACATAATTCTCGGAATGGACACGTCCCAGAAAAGCGAATAATTCATGAAGGTTGCTTTCAGTGTTTTCCTATAAAAAACGATATTGCTTGGAATTACTAATTTTATATAAAAACGCATCAATCAAGCTCTATTTCACTCATTTTTATGAATTATGTATTTGTCTCTGGCTAGTTTTAAAAGTACAATTACGTAATAAAAATATATTTAATTCATTACATCAAGTTTCCTCGCATAAAGCGAGTCATAAATTATATATAAAAACGGATCTGAAGTTTATGTGAAAACGGAAACTTTTGAACTTTAACCTAAAAACCGAATGCAATTCTTTTTACTCTGGGAAACTGCACACTGTAATGCTACGAGGTCTCTGGTTTGAATGACATAGAATGACATTCAAAAACACACAATCACACATTGGAGCTCACAGGAAAGGTAAAATATGAGAACGGCAGATAACCGTATATTACATAACACGGGAGACAACAAATACCTTAAAACGTCTCACTTCAAAGCAGCCACTGTAGTAAAGGTAAAATGTATTAATGATAAAATGCCAAAGCTTATTCTTGTGAAAAAGCCAAAAAAGTCGTTTCATAAAACAGCAAGAAATATTGAGAAATGGAAATGCAAAGAGACAAAAAACTATTTTTATTTCTTTATTGATCCAATTCTATTTTTTGGAATTTCTATTTTTCTATCAAATATAGTAAAATAAAACGCAGCAAGCCTGCATAGTAACTAGCTCGATGCATTTACCGGCACTAAACAAAAGTATATATTTAAAATATTTATTAAAACAAAAAATAGTTTAAAACAGTAATACTGAACAGACAGACTAACATATTGATTTTATGACTAGCTCTTCAGTACGTACAGTATAGGAAAGACTATTCGGTTTAGCATCACATTAATAAAAGGACTTCTTAAAAAGAATTTTCACATGAAAAACTCTTTTTGCGTCAAACAGCAAACAAAAGTGCTTTCCTAGAAGGCATTTTTACATTTTCTTTCCATTTCTGAAAATATTACAGTAAATCCTATAAAGGGAATCATCGTTAAAGTACCTTTTCTCTGGAATAATAAATCAGAGCACAGGTTAGCTTTTTTCACCTTTTGATTGATTGAATGATTTGACAGGAGCGTAGGATCATGAATGAAAGCCTTCCAGGGACATTGCACAGCTCCTGAGATTACAAGTGCATTTCATGCTATTCGCAAGTCACAAAATTGACTAAACTAAATGGAATAAGTTGTCCACAGATTCTTATTCGTCATCACGTCACGTGCGTACATAGATGAGTGAATGATGCAGTCTATCAATTCAATCTGTATGCAAAAAAGAAGAGCAGTTCTTATTGCATCCCTCGTAGACATTTCACTTGGGACTGTATTTTTTACAAAACATTTCTTGTTGAAGTAAACAAGGGAAATTCAGTTTCTCCCTGTCTCTGTAAAACGTAATATACATGGGCTCTATTATTATGCAAAGTTATTGTTTCCCTTGTTTTTTAAACCATCTCATTTCCAAAGGAATAGTTCAAGAAGTTGATAAAATATTTACATTATTTGCTTGCTTCTCTTCTCGTGGGCTGCTCCTGGCATCCATTCCACGAAATAACATAGACCAATGAAAACACTGACGGAGCCTTGCATGGAGATTTTTTGGCCCTCTTCTCCATTCTCCCTTCCGTTTCCTTCCCTTCAGATGGAATCACCGAGAATATAAATTTCCATGTACACATTACCCATTGTTTACGTCATCCGTCAAAGTTTTTGATTATTTTATCAAAACAACTGCCGAAAACACGGTTTAAATCAAACTCCCTCTCTCTTTCTGTGTCTTTATCATTCAAAAATATTCTCCAGCAAAAACTTTTCTACTTTTCCAATTTATCTTTATGCCTCATACAAGGCCCTTTTTAGGTTTAAATATTCATCAGAATGGAAATTTTAACGATGCAAACGTGGAAATAAAAGCCTAATCAATCATCCAACTTAAAAGCACTTTCTAACGTACCTACTTCCATTTTCCATCAAGATAATTGCTCTTGCCGTTTCCCTAACTTTTATCTGCCAAATACTGACATGATAAAATCCTACAAAAAGTGCACTTCTTTTTCCAGCTGCATTTTAGCAGACAAAACATCTTGCATAGCAAAAGCAAATACAAAAGTCCATTTCTTACGGAGAAACATCCTTTCCTGTTATTGACGTGATAAAGCATATTTTTTTCTTCCTGATATGAACTAAAGAGAACTTCCGTTGAACTCAATATCATCTCATTCAAGACGCTCTCTTCTGGACCATGTAAAATGCGTATGAAAATCCCTAAACAAAAAAATGCCAATATTTTCAGTGCTGTTGTACTCGCTGAAGGGAACACTGCTTTTTAATTAACTTTTAAATCGAAATATTGCATTAAAAATATACATTTGAGAAAATATTTAAGTTTTAACTAATTTTAACTAAAAGCTTGTCACATTAAATGTGTTTAAAGTTTGAAACTTTTTGGTGTCCATCAATAAGATGGAGAAAATGTTTTTCATTGTTCTTATTATTTTGGTGTTGTTCCAATTTGTGACTTGTGAAAATAGCGGGGAACGGAGCTGGAACATATCTTGCGAGCACACAACCATGACAAACTTTCTAAAAGACATTGCAGAACGCTATGATAGCATCACCAGATTAGTCTCTATTGGGAAAACTGAACAAGGTCTACAAATTTTGCAGGATTGTTTCAATAAAAACTTTCCAAGCTTTAAAAATATTAAAATATTCAAAAAGTTAATTTTGATTTCCATAGATCGTGATATTTGGACAATGATAGTTTCTGACAGTCCAAACAAGCGACCGTTGCTGAGACCGCAAGTAAAGTTTGTTGGGAACGTGAACGGAATGTCTGGTCCGGCTTGTTACCTCCTTTTAAGACTTATTCAAGTAAGTTTCTTTTACGTGTCAAGCAAAATTAATTTTATTCATTTATCTTGTATCCCACAGTCCCAATATCTTTAAAAGTAAACTTTGTTCATTTTGTAAACTTCAACAATTTCAGATATTTTCCAATGTTTGAAAGCATTGTTTCAAGGGATGTAATTAAGGGATAAATATTAACTAGAATTAATATTTACAGCTGTATAAATACTTAGGAATTAATAGGTTTAAATATACAAGCAAGAGAAACATTCTTATGAGGAAGCAACATCAACACAAAAACTTGTAAATTTATACTTTCCAAGAGAGCTTGAAACAATTTTGGATAAGTTACAAAAAGTCTGTTGAAAGTCGAGAAACCTCCATAAATACACAATCTTCTGTATTAGTCCCCACTTGGAACGTTTCTTTTGTAGTTTTAAAGTCAATTGGTTGATATCTCGAGTTTGAAAGAGAAAACTGTATTTTGTTGTATTAGGGAAATTCTTTTCGTTTTGTTGACTTTGGCATAATAGAAAGTGCTCTTGGAGCTGCTGCTTTGTCAGAGGAAGTTTATACTGTATAGCAAAAATGTTTGCTTTCCCTCTTTTTCAATTTCTTTATTTTCGCAGCATCTCGTTGAAGAGTACACAAATGAAGCGTCGATGGAAAGGAAGTTGCTGGAAAACATGGAAATTCATATCATACCAAATTTAAATCCTGACGGGTACGCTCAAGCAGTTCCGGGAGATTGCAACGGGAAAGCAGGAAGGTTAGTGATAAAATGTTTCCAAAAAAAGTTTTCCACCCAGGGAAGTTTCCTCATGCATAGGATCCCTTTCATTACGTAAACTAAAAGCCGAAAATGATGAAGTTAATGTCGTAATTTGTAGACTCAATGCGAACAAGGTCAATCTGAACACAAACTTTCCCGACATTTTCAACTTGTTTGACGAGCCAGCCTTCCCACTTCAAAAGGAAACGGAAGCGATGATGAGATGGATGGATGAGAACAAGTTTACAATTTCTGTGTCAGTAATTAGTGGAGCACAGGTCGTTGTGTATCCGTTTGATACGATTATTGATGACGGTAAAAAATAAAAACAAGGAAAAGCTCATTTTAGTTCAAGTAATTCTTTTCATAAATACCTTCAAAATACAGAGGAGATTACATTCAACGGTCCTCACTTCACTCCGGATAACGACATATTCCAGCACCTTTCTTTAAAATACGCGGAGAAAACTGGAGCCCCAGAACATGGCTGGTACTGTCCAATCGTCGAAAAAGAGTTTCCCAACGGAATTATTAATGGGGCAGAGTGGAAGCCGCAGTCAGGTAGGTAAAACAATGAACATAAATTTTGAAAAGGAATGATGATGATGATGACTACGCTGCTGTGATGTTGGCATAAAAGATAAAAAGCTTTAAAGTCACTTTAAACTTCATAATCAGTTTTCGCAACCACTCGGAGGAAAAGTATCCCTTAATAACCCTTAGATAATCTATTCTAGCGGATAATACACTTACTTAAATGTTTATCTTGAAAGTATGATGGAGGGAAAATGCAATTAACCTCGAATAAAAATTAAGTTACCCGCAGAAAGTCTATAAAATATCTTTTTTGGGAAAGGAACCATGATGGATTACAACTACATTCACGGAACATTTGAAATTATGGTGGCTGTCTCATGTTGCCGAAACGAGAACAATCTGACGCTGTTGGATAACTTATGGTGGAGAAATCGAGAAGTGAGAGCTTTTGTAACATTTTTAAGTATCATTAACCTTATATAATATGTACATTTACCTGGTATCCCTAAATCCTTATTGAAAACTATTTTACTGGGGATATGGGGTTTCATAAGAGAACTCTGGCCTTTTGTAACAAAAGCCTTTTTTGGCAGTCTTTCAAATGCATAACAATTGATTTACGAAGTATCATTATTGAGGTTTCCACATTAACTATGTATGAGGACATACCGCTGGCATTCAAACAAGAAGTTAATCAATTTAACTTTTCTAAAAAAATATTTTGGCAGGGACTCCTGCACGTCATTCAAGAAGTCGAAGGAGGGATCAGAGGCCAAGTGTTGGATTCCGAAAGCTACGATGCAATCCACGGAGCAAAATTATACAAGAAAAAGGATTATAATTACGAAATAGACGAAGAGATTCCGGAATTAGAACTACCTTGGTACACCACCTCCCTTGGAGAGTTCTGGAGGCCCTGGAGACCAGGACGTTATATCCTGCGGGTAGGCAAAAAATTAAGCACTTTTCCCTCTCTAAAATATTACAAAAGCATTTTGAAGGAATACCTTGAAACACTTATTAAAAAACTAATTTCCCTGCAGGTTGAAAAAGAAGGATATAAAATGAAAGAGATTCCTGTGGAAGTGCAACGCCGCCAGGCAACATTTCTCCGTGTGGAACTTGAGAAAATGGAGTCAACAACGATTCCAACCACGACTACAACCGCCGCCACCACCACTACAACATCAAAGCATATTCAAACGACAAAGGAAACTGAAGCAATTTTCTCTCATAAACTCCGACATGAAGAAGAGGACGATGAAGGAGATGATGATGTTATCTACCCAAAACTTGACTATCCACTGGATTCAAACAAAACTGAAGACTTGACCAACTCAAAACAGTATTCTTCATTAACGCAACTAGAGCACTCCTTTATTAATTTACTTCGGGGTTTACAACTCCGAAACTCTGGCATTTCCTCCAAATCTTGTTTATCTTATACACTTCCATTTAAAATATTGACTTTTACTAATTTCTTAATTGGTTTTCTTTAATGAATCTCCTAATGAGAAAGTTAATGGAAACCAAGATTACCACATTTATTCCGCGTCCTCCACATCAAACTAATTTATAATTTGACTATCTTATATCGTTTTAATTAAATTAAGCCAAGTTTAGAGAGCTCTCGATTTCATATACATTCTTAATCTGGCTAATTACGTAAGTTGTCTGTATGGAAACTCATGGATTGAGTTACATGACAGATTCCTTTAAACTTTGGATCATTAGCAAGGACGGTCTTTTCATTTTCTTCTTTGGAGTGGTCTTTAGGCTGCTGATGCATCAAATCCACTTTCCTCATGAGCTGCAACAGTAACAAATGTCGGCTTTGGAGGAAAGAGCCTTTGACTTGTTTCGTGTCCATGGTATGCTTAATCCCCAACTTTTCCTTGTATTTTCCAGATGAACTCTGTCCATTACTGAAGCAACTATTTAGAATTATTACTTGGCTTCTGCTGGTTCAACGGGGATTTGCAGCTTTCACTTGGAATATCGTTTTCATATTCAAGTCTTTCACATGTGCAAAACGGATGCCTTGAAAAAGTTGACTTCAATCTTCAACTTCAATATTATCCTTCTTAATAAACAGGGTTGCTTTTCACATCAGTTTCAATCCCATACCTTTTAAACTTCCCCTTAAGTAAAAACGTTTGTTGTTGTTGATTCATCACTTGCACACTTCATAAGATACTCCCCTATTGGGATTCTCTGTCCACATATGCAAACGCTATTTAAAACTTCTGCCCGGAAATGGTTGAAATTCTTAGGAACTCTGTACAAAGGTTATTGTCAGGTTTATTTGTAAGCTATAATGGTGTAAAAATGAAGAGAGCTTCGCAACATAAATCCTCATCTTGTATATAATATCAGTTTTTGCAATTTTTATAAATTACCCGAAATCTAATGTAAGTTTTAGTTGAAATGAAAATCTTTATTACACTTTTTTGCAGATAAACTTGAGCAAGGGAATGCAAAGCCACATTTAGCTTCTTCAGCTAAAAAAATGAAAGTATGTATTTCTGTTTGTAAATAATACAAAGGGAAAGCTTAGACCACTTTTACGGAAATATAGCTTCGCACTTTCCCCATATCTACTTTGCCGTTCTTTATCAAGCAAATAAAACAATTATTAAGGCAGATCTTCACAAGATTCAAGATGATGATGTGCAAGTAAAAGTCTGTTTTTATTTGCTAAATTCTGTAGCAATTAAACATTTCTAAGCAAATTT